>LFIW01001088.1:0-204577 GCA_001625285.1 Colletotrichum incanum
GGGGGGGGGGCCCCCCCCCCCCCCCCCCCCCCCTTTTAGCAAGTAGCACCAGCAGTCACCGCGGTCCATAAATCTCGGTGAATGAAAGAGCATGCCTTTTCACTGGCTCGTTCGGTCCCGTCCCGTAGTTGGATATCCCCTCGTCTGGACGCTAGGCCCTGGCCCGAGTAGTTGGGTCGTTGTCTAAGTACCCCAATCTAGGGTTCGACCGAGTTGAATCTATTTTAAACTGACAGCCCCTCATATTGCCAGACTGGGTAATTTGGGTCGCTGGCGAGCAACATAGACCGCATACCCTGTTTTTCGAGGTGCCTTATCCCGCCACTTCATCTTTCAGTCCAATGTTGCCTCAAACGTCAAATAGGTGACAGCCGAGATATCACTGCCTTCAGCTCGTAGTCGTTGCGTTCATTCGGCGACTGAGACGTCCCTTGGGCACAAGTTCGCCTGCAGCGTGAATGGGTAAGGCTCTTGGAATCTAGACGCCACTAGTTGAGCGGAACTCCGTTTGAAACGTCGGAGCAAAACTTCCAGTCGCTTCGTGCAGGAACATAGCTGTGGGGTCAGAACACCGTACACTCCAGCTGCCCGTCGATTTATTTATCTTATTTCTTTCGGGGGGGGGGGTTCTTTCATTTTTTCGCCCCGTACATGTCCATCCACGAACTGCTGGGAGGCGGTGCTGGCCGCTAAACCTGAGTGATGATGCATCATAGTCTATTTGGAGTTGAAGAACATTGTGATGGTATCAAGCAATATGAACCATTGCAAAATCTCGCCTGGTAAATCCAAAGCGTGTTTTTGTGCAAGGAGGGGGGAGTGACCGGAGTATCCGTCTGATAGCCATTAGATTAAGCTTGTCTTCTTCGAGTGGCATGCAAAAGTCTTGTGCAAGCGGAGATCCGATAAGATGACAGACCATCAGCACTCACTATGGTAGAAATGTAGCATCACGTTTGGTTCGACTCCAACGGTAGGTCACTGCGTTCCTAAATGCCTCAGGCTGAAGAAAAGGATAGCGGCGTGGTTGCCCGCAATCCCGCAAGTCGCAGTTTGTGAAGGCCCACTCACAGACCGTGCGTCCGTGAATTGGCCGGAGCCGTTGACATGCAAGGGTGGGTTACCCTCAAGAGCCAGCAACCACGTGGAGGCGAAAAGGACCGGACGCATCTCCGTTGCCAGAGTATTTGTTTCGCACATGCTCGAAACTCTTATGCGTTGGCAGATGCAACTCAGGTATGGTTTACCAAAGTCGAAGACTTGGTTGTGATACAAGTCGTCACTGTATACCATTCATTTCGCCCTAGACTCAAATAAGAGAACTTCACAAGCCGTCTTCAATTGAACCGAAACTCGTTGAGCTTCATCAGGTAGCCGAGTAACAGCGCGTATGGGCATACGACATGCGCGAGCGGGAATGATAGGCTGCATCGAGCAGCCCACCTCACTGACCGCCTCTCACTGTCAGTGAACGAGGGCATGACAGCGCATTTCTACTCTGCACCTCCACGTTTAAGTATTTGGAATGTGCCATCATGGCCAATCTGAGGTTAGGCACTGGCGAGAACCCCCGGCTTGTTCCGTACAGATTTGGCCATTTAAGGCCCGCACCCCACAGGTTCAATGAACGGTGCCAAATTAGTCGCCGTTCTGCGCGAAGGTGTTGGTGAAGTACTTGGCTCCTCTGATACCACATGATACTATTTTCCACAGTCATCTAGGCAGAAGGAATCTTTGCAAGTTCGCCTTAGGAGTCCGGTATCCATCTCCAAGTTCGTCCAATAGGCTGAGGAGTGGCTGGCGGGTTTCCCCTCGCCCAGCTAGCCTCTTCCCCACTGAAGAGTATCTATTTTCCGAAAAAGGCAATTTTCCGCTGAACTGCAGTAATGGCGATGCCGGGGTGTGTATGCAGGGGGCTGAACCCGTCGACATGCATCCACTGGTACGCCGAGCCGCTATTACCCGGCCACGCGATTGGCGAAAAACAGATTTGGGGTCCGAATGATTTTCTGGGTGACAAAGACCCAAGCCTTGAGGATGAATCATGGAAAGGCACCCATTGGGGGTTTGCAGAGTCATGCCCTCGAGTATCCTCAGTCCATCATAGCATTCCCGGTCCTGGATCGAAATCTAACATCGCGGAGAAGGCGGAGCAGAGAGACTGTCCCTCATCCGATCTTCAAGCCCAGATCGACGGTGACGGATTAGGCACTTTATCAACAATAATTGCAGCTGATCCGTATTTCCCTTATCTGCACACTTGACGACGATATTGCGGTGTTTAAGGTTGCCATTGATGGAAGCGTGGTTTATTGACACTGCCGCCGGCCCCCAAGGGACGGCAGCTGATCCGCCGTCATTCCAAGTAGGCGGTGGCTCTAACAAATACGATGGTCGTCAGATTCCTGTGCGGCTCGCATGCTGCCGGTCTAAACGAAGACGAAGTCCAGTGGTACATGGTTGTCATCATGACATTCTTCCGTCGCCACAGCCGGCCCAGTAAAGTTCCAAGGACCAATGCCGGAAGGCAGTAAGAACTTAACGTCTGATTTCGGTTAAAAGCTGTAGGACCCTGGTGTTCGAAGGGTGAGGGCGGGGACCCTGCCGGTGAACAAGTGCAGCAGAAGGAAGCTCCTGTTTCGGTTGTCTAGTCCCAGCCCTATGCAGGGACTTTGTGGACGCGATTGTAAGGGTCTTCGGTGCCACTTGCCCTATCGTAGGTGGTGAGGCAGCTTCGAATGTTTGGCCCTCAAGTCCTGGAATATCTAGAACCGAGAGAACATATGCACTGAAGCGGCTTGAGCGGGCGTCTCTGGCACATTCTAGAGCCTTTCAAGTCCGGCTTCGGCCTGAGCGACACCTGGAAGGAAGCCAATCTTCTTGCTCATGTCGATGGCCTGTTGGAAACGTTTCCTAGCATCTTCCTTCTTTCCTAGCATAGCAGCGATATCACCCATGTTTGCCAAGGCCACAGCGCATGCCTCGTCACACTCCTCTGTGCGCTCATCACCCGTGATATCCTTGGAGTGTGAGTAAGCGTTGCGAGCCCAGTTCTTGGCCGCTTCCAGGAACCCGGCACGATCCGTTGGCATATCAGGGCTGACCATTGCATTGGAAGTTGCAGGGGCATCGGGAATGGCGCCCAATGGAGCTTGAAGAGGATGCTGCGCAAAGGCCACAGCCAGATTATTCACTACATGAGGTGTCAGCAACGTCCAAATATACTTTTGGGGGGCAACGCCGAGAATGGGTGAAGACGATGCGGCATCAACCTACTAATTGTAACTCGGTGGCAGGGACTGTTGCAGAGGCGCAACGCCTGGAAGAAGAGTGGCACTGCCAGATGAAATTGAGATTTGGACTCATAGTGCTGAGCCAGAGCTGTGATGCAACGTCAGTACAATTTCAGCAGAGGCTTCATGCCGTTGCGAGGTAAGATGAGAGATGGCAACGCACATTCCATGGCTCCTCCAATCTCCTCTGGGCTCATCCAAGAACCCTCTTCCTTCTTGACGCCCTCTTTATAGCGACGTCTTGACTCCCCCAAGGCAGTCTCGACAGCCCACGTCAAGCGAGCCTGGGCGTTCTCTGGCTCCATAACATGCTCATCAGAGTAGAGAGCACCGAGTTTGGTGCTGGTGCCAACAGCTTTGGCCAGCAGACGTGTCCGTTTGTGCCATAAATTTTCGGCAACCTTCTCTTCGCCATCTTCTGAAACGGTCGGGCGTTGACCCTCAGACAATACCTCTACAGCAGGTGGCTTTCCTGACTTGTCTACTGACCCGTCTGCGATGGACTTCTCCATCCACTCCACCCACTTGAGGCAATCTCTTAGTACCGAGTCCAGAACAGTGATAGCCCCCTGGTAGTTTCCAATCTTCTCAAGCCAAGCGGCTGTTTGAATCCTGATGCCCAGGACGTCGTCGGAGAACGGGTCCAGCTGGAGCTCGTTGCACTGCTCCAAGGCTTGCTTATAGTATTTCCTTGCCAAGTTCAGGTCAGGGCTGATATTGGTGTAGTATAACGCTCGCCGGAGAGACTTTGCGATCGGCTTGGGGTATTTTGTGAATTGACGAGCCATGAAATAGTCGAAATAAAGTTTGACAATGTAGATGGATACACCTGCCAAACCAGCAAGACTTGGACACAGGCGAGTCAGCAGGGCAGTTCACGGTCAGTGACAATGCTGGACACCTTACATGGCTAGAGCTAGGACAAGCTCCTCGGGACTCTCTCTGAACATCTTCTTCATTCCTCGCGGTGTCATGGAAGTCAAAAGTGAGCGGAAAGACATTGCCCTCCAAAGCTGGCGTGCTTGGGGCGGCGGTGGTGGAGGCGGAGCCGGCGGGTTTGTCTTCTTGGAGCCATTGTATGAGTTTGATGTACTCTGCTGCCTCAGCTGAGCTTGGTTGCACACATTGGCAGCGCTCGAAAGGGTGCCAGCTCGCAGTGTTGCCCAGGACGCGGCGGACGATCTAATAACCTGACGGCGGTACAGGCTGTCGACGCCCCGAAATGCCGCGATGCGCGACGCTGCCATCGTTGATATCAATCGAATGTGAAGTCGTGTCGTGAATGACAAGGCGTAGAATGCTGAATTGGTCGTCGGACAAACTTGGTTGATGATATTCGTCGTGGTTAGTCGTATTCGGGCGATTGTCGAGTGCCGTATTCCGCAAAATATATTAAAAAAGATTGGAATGGTCGCAGAGCCCAGAGCTCTTTGCTGTTGTGGGTCTATTACCATAATGCGCAGCGAATCAGAAGAGGGCAGTTGCTCCGAGGCTCACCCAGCCATCTCGCAGGAGCCCCCCACCTGGATCGTGGGGAAGCTTCGGCATCAGAGGGGCAAATGTCGAGCTTCTTCCCCCTCCATTCACCGTCTTTGTAAGAGAAACAAACCATTTTCAACCCTGCAACCCATACTCAACGCCTCAATAACCGCGACTCGGTACTGATATTCTATACCATTTTATCTCATCGAACCCCGAAACAATGGCTGGAAAGTTCGAGCCCAAGGTCCCTGTCAACCTGGCTCCCCCCAAGGACGACCCCATTACCCTTGAGGAGTTGGCAAAGGCTGATGGTAAGTTGCTTTTGCTTCAGAAGTTTGGCCTTCAGTCTTTCTGTTTTTTCTTCTTTTCTCTCGATTAAAAATCCCCGAGCGACTCGTACCTGGCTTTGAGTGAAGGCGCCTGTGTATGCGCAGAAAACCCCATCACCAGTCGTCGGAACATGCGCTCAACGACAGGAGCTTTTCTATCAAGGTTTGAACAACGTGGGATCGTTTCTTCCATTCGTGAACGATTCATAACGATTCAGATCTGTGTTCAGTCGCTGGTGTCCATACTATCTTGATCACATGCAAATGCTTCTTGACATCTCACCTCACTCGATGCCGGCAAGGCTGACAACGTCATAGGCTCGGATCCTAATGGAAAGACATACGTCGCGATCAAGGTAAGATGAATCATATAATAAAATTTTACAGGCGATGTTTAACATAATGTTCAGGGTATTGTCTATGACGTGACGGGCAACAAGGCTTACCAACCAGGAGGTTCCTACAACGGTGAGTCCTAAAATTGCTCACTAAAGCCAGAGAAGCACCTAAATTGACGATCGATTAGTCTTCGCCGGAAAGGATGCCTCTCGCGCTCTCGGAAAGACCTCAACAAAGGCTGAGGATGTCAGTCCCGAGTGGCAAGATCTCCCCGACAAGGAGAAGGGCGTTCTTAACGACTGGATTACCTTCTTCTCCAAGCGGTACAACGTCGTAGGCCGCGTTGCCGGGGCTACCAACACGGAGTGAAGGGTAAGATAAAGATAAGCCCGACTTTGAAAGTACGGAAAGCAAGCGGGTGTAGTTGGGACGGAGAGTAGAGCGGGAGGTTAAAGATCGCCCTCGTCCGAAAGTGGTACGTTTCCGTGAGCAAGTGTAGACGTAACAAATATCATGAGCCCATTCTGCGCCAATGATACCACGCCAAATCCTGCGCGTTCTCTTTGCCTCCTCCAGGCCCTCCTTTTTATGTCCTTTGGGGAAACATGGATCTTTATATTAGTGATAGCATTGCCGTTACACCTCACGCCCTTTTGGCTGCCGTTGTAGGTTCTGCAAGCTCTCTCACATCAAAGCTTATCCAACAACGATGGACCCCTGCGCCCCTCCTCAACAGATTGAGCCGTGTACTACAGCTGTTGCTCATATGCGATGCCACCGATGCTGTATGACGCTCCTACACGGGTCCAGACGTGGTGCTCGCTGGACCGCCGGTCTCAGCTTTCAACAGGTACCACAATGAGTTGGAAACCTCAGTTGTACCAATGACTGCATCGATTACACCGTCTACAGAACTCTTTCATTGGGATTGTATACGAGTCACTGGAACTGGTTCGACGAAGTCTGTTTGTAAGTAGTCTCCGATAAGTGAAAGTGACGTATTTTCCGTCCTCTCCGTCATCCACCTCAAAGTTCTGACATTCCTCCGGAAGGGAACGTCCATGAATAACAGCCTGTGTCTCAGCCCTTGGGCCCAATCCTTTCTCCTTTTTCTTTTTTTTTTCTTCTTCGGCTTGACTTCCAGCACAGCACAAATCACCCAGTACCCAAAGAGCCTTTTCTGTGAAGCGTAACCTTCCTGTTGTCCCGTCATACAAAGGGTATTACTGTACATGTCGGTTGCCGTGCTTGTCATCCAGCTATTCTACTACATCGATTCAAGACCGCTCCGAAATTCGAGACCTGCAAAGAGAGGGTTCTCTGTTTAAACCGTTTCTAGCACAGACCAGCCTTTCCCCACAAGGAATCGGGCATCTTTTCTGCAGCATAAATTTATCCTCTGGATGGCCATTTTGAGATAAAGTGAGGCTTAGAGGTGTAGTCTGAAGCAAACGCTCAAGAAACGGGATAGTAAGAATCAAAATGATGTATACTTGGTTTGTTTAAGAATCTTTTTGAAAAAGCCAGTACTTTGGCCCACGAATACTTTCCAGGGATGGTACACAAATCACTGTCTGAAGTGATATTGGTTGGTGCCTGTTAGATAATACTGAATGTATATCCCAAGGGATTTATCACCCAATCAACCGATTCTCTTACGAGAAGCTACTTAGGTCAAGAAAGCTTGTTTTTGACGCTGAGCTGAGCCAACAAAGTTCACAACTTCGCAAACCGAGTCTCTTATTATCTCCCATACCTTATCACGTCCTGAGACTCAATGAGAAACACCATACCTGTATCGGCTTCTCAAGTCACTCCGTGTCAGCATTATAGCGAATGCAGCATGTGTATGCGTTGGCTAAGTCCTACGAGAATCGAGATACATGTACCACAACGTCTCAGTTTGTCCATCATCCTGCTACAACAGAGAAACGCCACCATCCTCTCGACCGACACAAATACCAGAGCTGTACACCGAGACTGATCACAACATCAATCTGCCAATGTTCCAAAGCCTGCTCCGCTATTTGTTGAATCGCAGCTCTTGGAAGGCCCATAAAACTGTATAATCTGACACGTCGGTCATGTTTCTGCACTTATCAACCACTGGTGAGATATATGCGCGATATATGCATATGAACGCTCGCTCTCCTCAGCCAAGCCGCACCGAACCAGTCGATCAACCAAACACATGAAGCATACCAAGTTTTTTACAAATTTAAATCTGTTCTCAAATGAAGACAATCCGAAAAAAATCATCATTGTCGTGAAGTAACATAGCCACCTTTGCTACTGATCCTTTCTCACCGACTGCGACTCTGACCGCCAACGCAATCCTCTCGGTTGAACCCAGTGTCAAAATGCGAGTTCTCCTGGTCCCTCCAGGCCGAGATGCAGTTATTACATGGTACGCTTTGTTGCCACGAGTTGCGGAGAACCTTGACGCCGAAACATTGGTGGTTCGGGTCGTTGCGGGCGAAGTGGCAATACGACTTCAGCCGCACAATCGAGTGATTGCAGGTGAAGAGAAATTCCTCCCAGTCACACATCTTGTAAGGCTGGGTTCAAGAGAGCGTCGGATGAGGGTTGGTAGAGGGCTGTAAGAGCAGCTTTCTTCCCGCAGTCAGCATAGAACTTTTGGCAATCAAAGGAATTTAACATTGCTTGGACACGTACAGGTGCAAGGTCCACTCAGATTTGTAGAGATTTCCTCTCGCGAAGAGCTGTTCTCGCCTTCTGAATGTGTGTTGATGACAATAGATGTGTAGCATATGGTGTCAGATGCTTTCCAGTACAAACATTGGAACCAATGTACTGGAGTGAGTAATGGAACACATGTTCCTGAACTTCCACCCCCCTTTTATAGGCATTTTGACTTAGGGCCTCGGTCCAAAGGCCGCGGTGTTCATCATGGGGGTTTCAGACACCAATCTGCAGCTGAACGTAAAGGGCCACCAAATATCTGGTCACATGAACACAGTGTACGTTCTTAGTTGGCTTGCTGGTGTGGTGTATCGATGGGATATTGATTCCAAAGGATGCTATGCAAGTCTGTATATGATGTGGGGGGCAACTTTGCTCAGTGACTACCTCGTGCGGGATTCAACAGCTACCATACGAAGCCTAGTGTCGGACGAGGAGGCGGGTTGACTGTGCATTCCCGGAGGAAGAGGCTGCAGATTCAATACTTGGGTGACAGGTAGCGATGCAGGAACTGCCACATCTCTCCCCCGATATGCTTCAAAGTTTGGTCTGTTGTCTTGACCTAGGTAATAGCAACACGTACGACAAGAGAATGGTGTTAGCATTTGCACTCCGGGAGGTGCGCTTCGACCATAATACGAACTTCGTTCAGATGAAGTCGCCATTGTCCCCAAGAACACTTAGTTCTTGTTCAGGTCATTAAAGGAGATTCATCATCCTAGCCTCGGCAGGGTATCACCGTGCAAAGGTGATGTATGCTCGAGGTTTCTAACCGGACGTTTCGTGCCAAAAAGGGCTAGTACGGTATAAATCCTTGCGCGGCCATGTCATAAGACGATGCGTATTAGGCCCGAAATGTTGATTAAAAACATATTGAATTGTCTATTCGGGCGGCTAAGGCCTTGTCGGCTCGAGAGACTGGCCTCGTCCTGTTCTCTCCGCAGGTTCGTCTACAATTTTCAGGCCGGATGACATGATGGACGTCAAATACCATTGACAGTGGAGAGGGTGCTACCTGCACCACCCAATTATTTAGGGCCATCGGCTTGGGACCCAAGCCACTTGCATTTTGCGGAGCGGCCCGATAGGCGGGTTTACATAGCTGATATGTAGGCCTGCTTCTTGGCGTAGAGCAAACATCGACTATCTGCACTTCGGACGAGACAGACGCCCAAGCCAAAGATACGGCCGAAAAGTCCCCTGACTGCCGGGAAATTCTCAGGATGTCGTGCTACTGGATAAGTATGGCAGGCATACCACGGCGCAGCGCGGTTTTGAACGCCCATCTTGTAGATCAATTTTGTGGCAAATAAGCCACACTTGTAATACTGTGTAACATGGGACAAGGCCCCGCTTGTCAGAACATCCGGCCGTCAAACCATGCAGACTCCCTCGAGTATTGGAGGGTTTGTAGGTGGAAGAGGCCATCGGATGTGAATCTGCAAGTACCGGAATGGTTCACACCCGGTGAGGGAGGGTACCACCGGAAGACGGTATTGGAACAAACGACACATTACATGCTGAGCGATGGTCGCTTCTTCAATCGACCTAGTGTCTGATGAATATTAGGTTGTTCCCTCATACGTGAGGTGACTTAGTAGGACACTGTGCAGATTTGCACAACAAGTAGAAGACGGACATACGTGAACCTTGGTTTTTGTTAGAAAGGAAGTCTATTTGCTGGAAGGTGGAATTCGATCGATGTCGTGTATGCGGACCTCAAGCTGCTGGTTGGGGCCGATATAGCCGCTCTGTAGGCAAGGTGACATAACGAAAGAACGGCGGAAATGCGCACTTGCACGGAAAGTGGGGAGTTGGAAAGCCTTCTTGTGAGACTTTCCCTAATAGCGATGCTAATAGCGATGTATTGATGAAACCCAGCACTCAACTTTGCTAGGCGTGAATGACGAATCTAGTCCGGGCATGCGATGATATCCAAAGTAGATCACAGTTTCTAGCTCCCAAAGTAAACTATCCTACGGAGATAGTGGCCACTGAGAAAGTCACTGAAAAGCTGGCCAAGCCTCCAGCAGCTCAAGGTTCACAGTCTCGCCATCGTTTCATTCAACTCTGTGGAATTCTTCACGGCAGAAGGTACCGTGGGCTCTAGTGGTCTAGAATCCGAAAGCGATCGGCTTGATCGGGTCAGCTGAGACATATAGATACAACATTTGCTGTGGGAATAGTGAGCATATGCGTGTTGGTCGAGGATGGCGTGAATCTTTCTCCTCTGGCCGAAGCCGAGTCTCACTGTTAAATGCCCTTGGCTGGGCCATCTCGGCGCACCTCGTCGAGAGTGACGTCGGCTCAGGAGTATTCAAGCAAGTTGGCGTGGCTTCCAAGTGGTTCAATCGGCCAACGCCCATGGCCATGTGTACTTTTCAAATTAGTCGAGAAATGTAGCAACAAAATTCTTGATTCTTGACAGGTGGATGGATTACTTGTGTGGTCCGGGTCGTTTTTTTTATATACCTGTTTGTGCTTGTCCTTTTACGGGTGTCTTCATTGGTAGGTTGTGTAACGGGGCGAGGATGACGCGGAGGCGGCGGGCGAGACTGAGCTGTAGTGATGGTTGAATGCTCTAGGCGGTCGATGTTGGAAGTGGAAAAATGCGACCCATTCTCAGGTGCGCCCGGTTGCCTTGCTGGTTGCCTTGTGTCGCTGCCTGGTGTTTCTCTGGATGCTGATTGGCTAGGACCAGGCGACGACGTGTGCTACTCACCGAGAATCGCCCAAAAAGCAAGGCGGACTAGCGAATTGACTGCGCCCTCGTCCTCACGGTTGCCTCATCTGCTTCCCAAAGTGTGAGTGGCCCCCAGACGCTCCTCACGTTCCCTCGCATTAGTCACTTCGGGCCCTCATCCTCATCCTCATCCTCTTTCTTGCTCGTTCTTCACTGCCTCATCCCGTCTGAATGCCTACAAGTCCCTTTCCCTTCATGTTTATTACGCCTGACTAAAACCTTCGGTTTTCTTCCATTTTGTCCTGTTTTAGCCAGCAGTCTTCGTCCTGCGAAGCTTCGCCTGTTTGTTCGTCCAGCCACCCATGTCTCCCTAGTTCCGGGAGTCAGTCGTCCTCTTCCGGCCCCGACCGACCCACTGCGGACCGGCAACTGAACTGCATCAAACTGCCTCTTGACTCGGCCATCCGGACTCCGCTTGGCTTTGGCAGGATCTCTATCTGGATAGTCGGGTTCTCCCCGGTCATATCGACTTCAAATTTTGAAAATAAAACAAAATCAAGTTCGGCCTGCCTGAATCCGGACTCGAGTTGGTTACCCTTATTCCCTTCCATGTCTACCAGTACATGCAGCATTGTCAACTTTGCTATACAAAATCGGGCCAGTGCCTGCTGCCACGAATGCGAATGCCCACAGAGTCGCCCTTTCTGCATGCCGCGGTCTAACGTGTGATTAGTTGCCCGTTGCAGCTAACAGCTCGAGTCGATGCCATTAGCGACTCTTCGCGACGACGACGACCTTTCATTGATGGCGAATATGCCCAAGACCATGGAGATGGATTCCGCAAATCAAAGCCAGATGGTCTCCCTCCAAGGCACAGAGACCGTGGCAAACATGCCAACACCTTCGAGCCAGCGCTTCCATCAGAAGACACCACCGATGCCATGGGGCTTAATGAACTTTTATGGCGGGGAGCAGCCATGGGTTCCTCCGGGAATTTTTGGCGGATCTCAGCAAGGCCGACAAGCACTTGCGCTAAGCAGCCAGCGACGAAACACCAGTGGCTTCCAGGGCTGGCGGAGCACCCTGCCTTCGGAATGCGATACCGTCCCCCCAGGGTTTCTGCCTTCTGACTCTGGTTACGAGAGTAGAACGAAGCACAGCATCGAAAACACATCCGTCTTCAACGATGTGGACCGAAGCCAGGATACTCAGAGTCTCTCGGGGCAGATAATGGACTATCACCCCTTTGGCATGACCTCTACTGATGGGAATTGGGACAACATGGCTGCAACGCCCGTTCCCGTATCCCATATTGGTGCTGTTGGGAACAAGTTGGTTTGTCCAGACTGCCATGCCCAATGCAAGACTAAGTCAGAGCTGAAGTGAGTTCGCGAACTGACGATGCGAATCTTGGACAACCGCGCTGACATGCCTTGAAGCAAACATAACCAACGGCACCGCAAAGCTTACAGATGCGAGGTCTCCGGATGTACCCGAAAAGAGGGATTCGGCACCTCAAACGACCTTGAACGACACAAGAGCAGTGTGCACCCTGACGTCTGTAACGCAGGTCCGCGATTTCGTTGCCGGATTGACGCATGCCAGACCAAAGACAAGATATGGCCCCGGGCGGATAACTTTAGACAACACCTAAAGCGTGTGCATCGCCAGCATGTCAACCCTGAGGACGATCTCAGCGAATTCTCGCTGCAGTAAGTGCTGTATTGGACTGTCGTTGGATGGGATATCTAACATTAGCTTAGGCCATCACCCCAAAGACCCCAGAACGATTCGTTCCAACAGAACGCGCAAGATGCTCTGGAGGGCGTGGGCTCAGAGCTTTTCAGCTCCTATAACTCAGGCCACATGGCCTGGGATGGTCGGCCGCCAGTTTTTGAGGATATTCAGCTGTCACCGCAAGAAGAACAGCCAACATCCATGGACCTCATCCTCGACCCATCTCTTACCCGCGCCGATGGACCAGCATCAGACGTATCTCTCAACTCATCGGACCTAGATATGGCTGGTTCCAAGGTCCAGTTGCAAACCCAAATCCCTGATCCGATTTGTGAGCCCACCAGTCACGAATTTGTACAACCTAAGGAAATCACGAGAGCTCCATCTCCAAAGGCCGTTGTTGGTGGACCGAAAGACGACAGTTCCAATGGACTCTGTGTGAACGAGCCTCAGCGTGTCCCTATCAACGTGGGCTTGGGCCGCGAACGACATACTCCTGGTCAGGACAGAGCCATGAGTGAGACTCTTGATAGTTCCATGACGGATAGCATGGACTGCGATGTCGCTGCCAAGGTTCCATTTCATCAAATCCCGGGCGGATCCAGTAAAGAAGAACGCCCTGTCGACCAGGAGGAGCAGCCGATAAAACAGCTTCCCTCAATTCTCCAGAACAAGGGTCTGAGCCAACAAGACTTGTTCGATCTTCTTTCGCAGATGCCGAAGGATGTCATCGAGACTTTCTTGAAGTCCCAGACGGAAGCTGCTCCTCAGAAACCTGCATCAACACCAAGCATCAATGACAACAGCCAACATCGCTGCACACATTCTAGCTGCGACAAGAGCTTTAACCGAAAATGCGAGCTCAAGTATGCACCGTCCGCCATGCTTCGTGTAAAGCCAGCGTTAACACAGGGACAGGAAGCATATGAAGCGCCATGAGAAGCCGTATGGGTGCACGTTCTCCAACTGTAAGAAAAGATTCGGCAGCAAGAACGATTGGAAGCGCCACGAGAACAGCCAGCACTTCCAGGTGGAGATGTGGAAGTGCCACGAGAAGCGGGCTGACAATGAGAACGAGAGTTGCGGGAAGGTCTGCCACCGCCGAGAGACTTTCCGGAGCCACCTTGCAAAGGAACACAAGATGGACGACGCCGAGAGAATCGACAAGGTCCTTGAGAAGTGCCGCGTTGGACGCAACGGCGAGCCAAGGTTCTGGTGCGGTTTCTGCATCAAGATTGTCGAAATTACGGCAAAGGGCGCCAACGCCTGGGCTGAGAGGTTCAACCATATCGACAGCCACTACGCAGGGCGGCACAACCTATCCAAGAAAGACCACTCTGAATGGGTAGCCGTCGACCCCGAACTTCCCGAGGCTGACCTCGCCGGGTCTCCGGAGGACTCCAGCGACTCGGATTCGGCCGACGAGGGCCCCGTCGCCGTCGCCGTCGCCTCGCGGAAGCCCGAGGGTACCCCCAAGACTGCAAGCGGTCAGACGAGGAAGAGGAGCTTGAGCGACGATGGCGAACAACGTGACACCAAGCGTGTCAAGACGTACAGGTGGTTCTGCGTGAGTGACCCTCGTTCATCATCATATGGCGCGGGTGAATCCCTGCTAACATATTATCTCTCCAGTGCGCATGTGGCTGGGACGCTGACTATAAGGTGCACGCCAGCTGCATCAATTGTTCTCGCGTGCGGTGCGATGACTGCGTGGTCAAATATGTTATGGTTCGGGACGAAATGGAAGCCGACCGTTCCACCAAGAACCAGGAGTAGAGGGTTCCAAGGCGAGATGGACATGATGACGATGATATCCCCCACAGTGCCATTGGATGCACTGATGGTTTGTTATGACGGACATGAGGGGTGCTGGATGACAGAGGGCCCTCGCGAAACAAACGACGATTCGCATCGGCCTTTGGACTTTGGCTAGGTTACAGAATTTGCAACGTATGCTTGTCTGTATTTCGATGTTTCGATATACCTTCGCTATAGTAGACAGAGAGAATCAGGCGTCTCTGGCAGCGTTTGTTTAACATTGATTTGCTACGCTGCGACTTCGTGCCTGATCCACATCTTCTAAGCATTCGTCAGATCTTTGCAAGCTTCTTCTCGACCGGGTCAACATCCCCAGCCGGCAACTCGTTCCTCGTGTGCTCGACGAATTAAACTTGCGAGGAAGCAAAGCCCCTGGTGTCGCACATTAGTCCACTCCTGGGCCCCGATCACACGCCATGAGGCCACGAGGCTCCTAGCCCCGTCTTCCGGCCGCCGCAGGACGGAAAGTCCAAGGCCCAGGGGTTTGTAAAAGGATTGGGAACCAGTCACAGGATAGGAACCATAGCCGCATCGGGCCTCTGGCACGTCTGTTCTTCGACGGCAGCGACCCGAGACCTGGGGTTTGGGGTAGTTGGGTTTGCCTCCCTCATGGAAGCCGCGCCAAGAAGTGTTTGGTAGGATGGCTGGCACTGGAAGCCATCACACGTTTGCTCCGTCCCCACATCATCGGACGCCCAGTCCCCTACTTCCACTGCCACATTGATATGTGCCACCCATTATTCTTTCCCAACTCCCCGGGGCCCCGTATGTTAGGAGCCGATGGGGCCAGCCCCTCAGCGGAATCAGACAACAGGGTTCCGATCCTCAGTCTGAGAAATGTCGAACCATTCCTGGAAGGGGGGTGGTGTCTGTCGAGGGTACAGACCCGGGAAGGGGGGGTGGAAGGCGGGACAAGGCTGGGCTAGACCTGGCCATGCTGGCAAGGGAAGTACCGTGGGAAACAACACGGCATGGCGTTTCAATCATGTATACAACATATGCTTAAGAGACATGAAGATTTGGCTATGCATGTTTCCTTCTCATTTCCCCAGCTCTTCTGAGGCGCTGGGCATGTCTCCATGGGTTGACGTGGGGTGTGGGTTTTCTCCAGCCTTTCGTATTTGCTGGAGGCGTGCGAGTGAAAGGGTGTTTGGGAAAGGGAGAGAGATGCATGCCGGGGGCATCAGCAAGATTCGCGTGATGGCTTGGTGCGGCTGAGCCGTCACGGTGGCTCATGTTTCGGCTGAAACAGAGCGCTGTGGTGATATGATGAAGATGGACACGCAGAGATCCAGAATTATCTATGACAATGGAGGGCCGTCGGGATGTCGTCAACTGAATCGAGGTCTGCACAATTATTGCTAGGTATGTTAGCTCCGATCATGAGACTACGTTCTAAACTAGTCAGCAAGAGGCGAGATGCCATGTCATTTGGAGTGAACCTACGCCAACAGCTTCCAGTTTTGAGACAGGGTATCGTCATTTTTGGATACGGGTTCCTGGCCCATTATTTCGGACTGGTCCCAAAATAGATTCCTTATCAGGCTGGCGATAGTATGGCTGCTTGTGAACTCTCGTTGTGAGCCACGCAGATCCGCAACCAACAGACTCGTCGATGTTAAAAGTCTTGATCTAAGTTGGTGCCCCGTTATGAGGAGTATCAAGGAACCGTAAACCTTGTGCCGTCGTGTATGTTTTCCTTCGTTGATTACGGGAAGAACCACCTGTATCTCAGTCAATCAGTGGTACCACACATAGGTTGCCAAAGGTATGTTGTGTTTCCAAGTTCCAAAGGAATGTCGCCTAAGATCGATTTCGGCCGTCCCGGGCGCCAAGATTCATTTGACAAGTATTCGTAACGTAGGGAACGGACGAAGGCTTCGAAGTCAGCATGCAAAGAACAAAAGCATCCATCGATGCGAATGCCGTTATCAACGAGTTGGAAACGGCACCGATGTGTGTGTTGTCTCTACTAGGTAGTCAAGGGGTTATCACCGAGAATACCTGCAGTACTCCATACGATTTGAAAAACTTGAGGGAATACTTCATAGCCCACTTAGTATGAATCCGCCTTACTGGGCGTAAAATGGCTGGGAGAATCCAAGATCTGTTCCATTCCCGATCTACCGATTCTAGAGGCAAGGGGCTGGGGAAGCGCAGACGCATGTCTCGGATCTTGATGCCTAGCTAGCACTAGGACTCAGGAAGAGAGCGTTGGCACTATTGACGATGGTGAATGTAATTAATCGCAGTTGTGCATATGGGAATCAACTTGCCGCGCGACCCGCATAAGTTTGCACGTCTGTCTCTCGCAAATCGCGCGAGTTGCGCATTCAATAAAACACAAGCATTCGAAATTGCTGGGGTTGTCGACTTAAGACACGCATCCGTGGCTTAAGATCCAAGAGACTTGTGGATGTGCAACCATGAGATGTCTGCAAGCCTTGCGAAACAAGACGGAGAATATAGCTCAGCACACCCATCTCGTCTTCATCGTACGAACGGTGTCAAATTGTGTGCCATGTGATCAAATCGGCCCCAGCTACAAGGATAAAAAACCAGGGATCAAGCGGAGTTGGGCCTTGGATAGGAAGTCGTCAAAAGATCGAAACAGTTGTGGTCTGGGTAGGATTGTTGCCATTCAGTTTATCTTGCTTTCAGCTCTGGCTTGGCCGACCAATGGTCTCTAGTGCGTGCCATCCTTGTCCCAGAGGATGGGGTCTGAAAAGAGGATCTCTCTAGCCCGGAAACAGGCGCGGGAACAGAGGCTAATTGCTGGCAGCAGGGCCCTCTTCAAAGTCCGACGCCGTTTGCCGCCCAGCAACGACTGCTTGCATCATTCTTCCTGGTCCACTTGTCTAAGAAGACGGATCAAGCGGCCGTTCGGCGATTGTCAACCGCTCAATGAACGACAGGTCTGCCAAGCTTGAGATACTGCATCAAGAGCTTTCGTCAGTCGTTTTACACAGGCAGAACAGCGGCAAGCTACCGTTGCACGTAAGACGCTGATGCAAGCAACGCGACTCCCGTTGGACTGTGGCGCGCAACTGTGCAGACAGATCCGCGAAGGGGATCGGCTTCGAGGTGCCACGCTTAGGCGGTTGGGTTATCGTCGGCGATGTTGGTCGAGTCTCCAAGACTGATCGACAGGCAAGTCCGAAAGAGCCGGGTTTCCCGATCCCCAGACGCTTCGCATGTTGTCCAGTAGAAAGCTGCTGAGTGGCCCTAAAGTGCTGGGATGCTAGCTCTCCTGCGTCTGCATGGTTGGACAAACCGGACCACCTTGAGATGAGAAAGCGTGGCAGCGTAGCGTGCGTGTTTACACTCCGCGTGTACGGTACCCATCCACTGGCAATCCAATCAACCGGGAGTAGAAGACGGAAAGAGCGTGAAAGAGCGGCGGAGGAACGATGGATAAGCGGGCCTTCCGGGCTATAATGCCAAGAAATCGGGTCGCTAAAAGGAGCAGAGGCTTGCTGGTGTGGAAATGGGTTCACGCCATCATTGCAGTGAAGGTGTGCATGAGGGCATGCGGAAAGAGGGTTCATGAGCCGGTGGATGTGACGAGTTAGGACACTGACGCCGGTCCAATCATGCATCTGCGGCTTCTTGACGAATGTAAGCGAACAGGCTGAGGCTTCGGACAACGGTGTGTTCCATTTGCCATAGTACGGGTCGGGAAGCGTCGTTTGAGGTGCAGCCACTAGGAGGTCCAGAATCGGGGGTCGGTGCCTGGCAGTATCCGGAGGTCGTCAGTTTCGAGGACAACGATATTCAGTCGTATAATCAGTGCGGGGTTGTCTGCGTGTCTCTGGCACTGCCTGGATCTCGCGTCGGGTCGTCCATCTGTCAGTTCGTCCGGGTTTTTGTTATATCCGGGCAAAACATCTGTGTCGCGCGCGGGTTGTTTCGAAGACCAACAGGGGTAGGAATCGCGGGCTGGATGCTCTGCCCCAGCAAGCAG
Source organism: Colletotrichum incanum (assembly GCA_001625285.1). NCBI lineage: Eukaryota > Fungi > Ascomycota > Sordariomycetes > Glomerellales > Glomerellaceae > Colletotrichum > Colletotrichum incanum. The sequence goes on from LFIW01001088.1 coordinate 18,349, forward strand.
CCGAATGGATTGCCTCAAAGGGGACTGGGCAGGGGGCACCAGGGCAGGGCAGTGAACGTGGGACTTGGAGCAAGCACGGTGGGTTGCGGGACGGACCTTGGGTAGTGGGGTGGAGGCGCTGTACATAGTGTACCTAGAGGCTAGAGTCGAGGAGTGACGCGAGGTTACCCAAGAAGCACTCTAGGCTGGCTGACGGGGTGTCAGGGGGTGAGATGGGAATCTGGCGGGTTCATCCCTGGCTGTGAAGTGATGTCGGGTTTGGGTTTTGCTGCCCAGCGGCTGGCGATTTCTGCCCCTCCTGGGAGCGGCAGTGCCATGTGGTTGAACCCCCTTACCTTACCTATAGTAAAACCACGGCAGACCTGATGAACAAGGCTACAACCTGAGCATCCGTCACGCTGGGAGGTTCGGATGCTGATGCTGGTGGCTGTTGCTGTGTGTCGGTCGGGTACGAGATGGGCGCCTTCCGTCAACTCCACATCCACATCCACATCCACCCGCAAGTGCACCCTGGCGCTGAATGGGGAAGGGAAGCCTTCGACCGGACGGGTGGGGTCCGTTTCTGGACGCTTGGCCACTCCTACCGCACGTCGTTGGTTAGATGGACTTCTGTCTCCCGCGTGGTCCCATGTCCAGTCCTTTCTCCCGGTGCCTTGTCTACCTAGTCAGCAATGGCATTCTTCCAATGCGACTGCGCTAGTTAGCCTGTGGCTGCCTTGTTTGCTGTACGCCTCGTGGGGGAGGCGGAGAGCAGCCAATCGCATCGCCACGTCGAGCTGCATGCTTGGCCCAAGTGCGCGATGCTGTCTCTTCCAGTCCTTCTCTGCCTCGGTCGACAGCTTGCTCGTCTTCCTGTATGCCTCTCACCCTCTCCGTCCTCAGACCTCCGCCCTCCACCCTGGGCTCCTCCAACTTCCACTCCTCCCTGCCAGCCCACGCGATACCAGGGACCTTGGCAGCTTGGGTCCGCTGGCACGCTCACACACACACACACACACACACACACACACACACACACACACACACACACACACACACACACATACCTCGCTCAAGACAAGGACTGGCTAGCCCAGATTTCCGTCTCGTCCCAAATTGCCGTCCCAACTTCTGGCCTCCACCGGATCTTCTGTTCCTCCCCGTGGCTCTCTCCCTTTGTCACCGGCTATCTCAACCCCAGCGAGCATTCTTCCTTTTGTTCCACTGGCAAGGCATTCACTCTCGCGACTTTCTTCATGGCGCCTGGGGGACATTTGAATCCACAGTCGAGGTACCTGAGCCGAGGTTTGTTCTTCAGTAGCACAGGCATTGCGAAGAAGTCGAGAGCTTCGACAGACAGCCAGAGAGACACAGCCACTCAGAGTCAACCCGTTGTTTCCCTATCGAATCTTCATTCCTCGGCGGGGCAGCCGGTAGACATGTTCTAAACCGTTTCCTACTATTGAACCCTTAGGCGCCGTTCGAGAGATGCCCGGGGCTTATCTACCTGCTCATGGTGTCAAGAGGGTCGAACGCTCGTTGGGCGGGTCTCTCATCTAACTCCTCGGACAGGGCACCCTCCCTGGTTCGAGCTGCTGAAATGGATCTAATATCTGCGCAGCAAAGACCGTCTTAGCAAGGCCATGACTATATCAAACCACGACTGACCGATATTCCCAACAGCGATGGCCGGCGACGTTGGTGATGCATCCTCGGGTACATCCTGGAGATATCGCCTGTGGCAGTCAAGATGACAGTGGTCCCGACTGATGCTTCGCTGTCGGACTGACTTGAGTCGGCATGCACTGGCACTACACATAGAGGCACGGCGACTGGCAAGTCTGGGGATGGCCACTCGAGGCCGTTTTTGATTCGCTGGCGACAAGGCAACTGGAAGGCAAGGCGTCCATATCTGCCTGGAGACAACAGAAGACATGCTTGGAGCCAGCCCAGAAGAGACAAGCCCCAGTACCTACCCGTCCTGTCGGCCATGGAGTCGAAAAGGCAGACCAAGACACAGCCCTGGCGGCTCCTCTCGCCCACTACCATTCATCATCAACCCTCCATCTGGTTCTGTTGGTGGAAAAGATGGTGTGGTCTGCGTACCGTTCGCCAAAGAATCGGCCAGCTACAACGCACCTGTACAAAATTACAGACACTTCTGCAGCCACCAGACACTAGGCGTTGATGGTGGGCCAGCCCACACCACACATATACCCCTGCCGCAGTCCTGGGGCGCCAGGGTGTGCATATTCTCGTCCGCAGCGCCTGATGATGATGGTCCTCCACCGCACATCTTTTCCTCTTCCTTCACACCTCTCATTCTGCCCTCTCGTCTGTTGCCAGCTTCCAGTCCCCACTATGCGGCTCTGCAAAAGTACGTATCTTGGTGATGGGGGTTCTGTCCCCTCCCCCAAAGCTCTTTGCTCCTAGAGAGCCCAGCCAACTGCCCTGGCGCACTCCAGTGTCGCAAGTCCCCCAATTTACCTAATGGACTTATATACACCTAGCATCGCCACGTTGGTAGGTCTCTGATGTTGACATTGCGTCTCTTATTGTTCAACCCAAATGTGAAGACGCCAACCTCTTGTTCTCTTGGACACTAGGTGGTCTGTTCTCTTATATCACTCCCTCACGCCGTCATTTGCCCCAGCTGTCCAAAGCCTGCCAAATCTTTTCAAAGGCAACCGTCTTGTAGCCTGATTGGGATAAACCCGTTCGCTAGGCTGTTTACCCGGCTTCACTGCTCTCTCGTCCGCTTACCTATCATTGCGGCCTCACTTTCACGATACATCTCTAAAAAACATACCACTATCTATTTCCTTGGCTCTTCTCGATAGGTCACCGCCCACTTGGACCATCGAACTTCATTGGAAGAAACTCGCAATATGGTCTATTTCTACGAACATGTTCAAGGGGGATATCCTCCCCCCGAGCAGCTGTACTACGGACAACAGAACTTCAGCCAGATGCCCATGTCCTACCTCGAATCGTCATCAACCTTAGACTCCTCCACCCCAGTCGACCCAAGTTTGGGATCCTATCCCCAGAAGCAATACCAGACTCCGTGGCCAGTGAACCAGACCCATCAAATTCAACAATATATCGATGGGCCACGAACCGCCTTCTTCGTCCCTGAACATGCCCAAGCCCTCCACAACCTGGCCCGTTCGACTCAAGAACAAATCGCGTTACCTCCAGCTTCACAGAGAAGGCATGGCTCTCCCTGTTCTCAGCAGACATTGTCCAGCAGTGACTCCAACAGCCCTCCTACAGAAAGCGATGTTCTCCCTGCAACCCCTCCAGACTGTTCTGCCGCTTCCCCTTTCATGCAAAACAAGCAATACACAGGCGATTGGGAGGCCCATCAGTACCGATCTCAAACACTGCTTGGCCTTGGGATGCAGGGAAACGTCTTCGTCAACCCTCACGAGGTAATTATCTCTCAAGCCATATTCGAGGATGAGATAATTCCGAATACTTTCGACAACAGCCGAACCTTCAGCTTCTGTTCCTCAGAGTCTGATGAGTCTATTATCCCTCAGCAATCGGCTTTCTCGTCACGTCATATTACACCTGAAGCCCCTGAAGCAACCGTCAAACAGGAGTTCCTCATGGTCGAGCCTTCGTACCGACCAAGCTACCCCGACCCTGAGCTAAGCGAGCAGGACCCATTTGAATCGAACATTGAGGTTGCTGTTTCCCTTGAAGATGACAAGGACCTGGACTACAAGCCCGAGAAGCATACACGAAAGCGATCCCGCAACACCAATGCGAGACCCCAGGCACACAGCTATGGCCCACCACAGGAAAGAAAGAGGACAAGGATCAACAGCAGTACCGGCGGCCTGTCCCCTACTCGACTCAACGCGACTATTCCTTCTACGCGGAGCCACAAGATCCTTTGTACCGAGTGCAAAACCCCCTTTTCCGACGAGAACACTTACCAGAAGCACATGAAGCAACACCACACTCGTCCCTTCGTATGCGTTTTCAACTACGCCGGCTGCCCATCCACCTTTGCTAGCAAGAACGAGTGGAAACGTCACGTAAGCTCCCAGCACCTGGCCCTCCAATACTGGCTCTGTATCCAAGATGGCTGCTCCAAGACCACCAATCCTCCGACCAACCGACGTTCCTCCTCCTCCTCGTCTGCTTGTTTCGTTACGCCGACACCACCTGCCTTGCCCAACGGCGCCATCTTCAACCGCAAGGACCTTTACACCCAACACGTCCGTCGCATGCACGTCCCCCCACACGTCCGAAAAGCTCAGAAGCAGAAGAAACCCACACCCGATTGGGATGACCACCTCAAAAACCTCCAGACAGACGCAGAGCAGACGCGCTGCGACCTGCCGCAGTACATGCGCTGCCCCGCCAGCGACTGCGGGCACGAGTTCAACGGACCACAAGCCTGGGACGAGCGCATGGAGCACGTCGCGCGTCATCTTGAGCGCGCAGCCGACGGCAAGGAGCCCATGGTTTACTTCGGCGGTGATAACGACCCAACCCTCACGCAGTGGGCGTCGAGCCCTGATGTCTACGTCGTCCGGCAGACCAAAGTCCCTGGCGGTTGGGAGCTCATCAATCCACTCAAGGGGGAGGTTGGCCCCTCTTCCGGCAATGGTAAAGGGGGAAACAGCAGCGGTAATATCTCTTCCTGCCTCAAGGAGATCATTGTCGCTGCCTGCTCCGATGAAGACGCTGAGGGAGAGGACGAAGAGTGATTAACCCCGTCACGTATTCATTTCCGCCAATCTTGTTCAGTATCTATGCATTACTTCCCAGAGATGCCGATTCGGCATGTCGAGCGCTTGATGGTTCACTTTTTGCATTCGACTTTACTATACTAGATACCTTTTTGCTTTCTTTCCTTGTTTATGATTTGTTCTATCAGTATCATGCGAATGTGTTTTTGTGGGGGTTTGGACTTCTCTGTCTTGAAAGAATATAGCAGGAGAAGGCCGTAAAAGGGATAATCATCACACATCAGGGAATAGAATTGGGGGGAGGCTTTTAATGAAATACCACGATCTTCTCTATTGATAGCCCCAGTATATTGATACCAATTTGTTACCGCCGCGCACTCATGGTTTGTCTGTCTATATAATGGCTGTCACGGCTTGATGGCCCTGCTGGTGTATTGCACGGCACTGTGACCCCAAATCTTGAAGCAGAGGAGACTGGCATTTCATTAAGGGACAGCCTTGACTGCATGGCGATACGATGAATTCTCGTTTGTGAAATTGGGTACCGTGTTCGGCTGCGCAAACGAGATAGCCCAACAGCTTTTCTGACGGGTCTCGATTTGGGAGACTACAATTTTGCTGCCGAGCAGATTCTCTGAATCAATACGCCCGACGCCGTCAGGAAACAACTTAAGCACAGGAGAGGGACAGTAACCGCTGGAGGCGCCACCAAAACGTCCGTAGCCGCCTCGGAGAGATCGGTTGGCGCTCGACACGTCTTAAATGGAAGCCATAAAGGCGGCCCTGTGTCTGCAGCGGCGGTAAAGGGCCTGAAGGCTCCTGTTTTGCACAATCACTTACACGACCGACCACTGACCGACCCCTCCAAGTCACAAAAGCCATCGCTTCGGATTCTCCAGTGACCGGGGCAGCCCGCAAACCCTGAGCCGTGCGGCTCAAAAGGCTCGCCCTAGCGCTAATCGACACACCCGCCATGAAGGGTCGATAGGGCGGGACGCCTCTGGGGCTCTGGAAGGGAGACTGACAGGTGGCACCTTTGGCCCTTCTGAATGGAGGACGCATGAGAAGAAAATGCACAAAGTTTCGGTTACTTTTCCCGCCCCTGGGCCCAGCTTTTGGTCTAGTCTGGTCCGTCCAGGCTCATCTGCCAGGTAGGGTACCCGTTGCGCTACCATCCTCCTCGCAGTCCATCCCATGTAGCCGATGGCATTCATTCAATCCTGCATTCCCACCATGTGCCTCTCATAGGGCCGAGTGGGCGGGGGTGCGATTGGAAAAGAACCAGAAGGCGGGAGAACTCGTGTGCTATTCTGGCCCCCAAACCCGAGGAAACCTGCTTTACTCCCTTTTCCACTTTGCGAACGATAGCGTTTCGTAGGTGGTGGCCCAGCGTGCCCGAACAAAGACCATGACACAAGCATGGCGCTGTCAGCACTAGTACGCTTTGGACACCAGCCGGTCTTGCAGTTGGCTTGGTCGCATAGAGTGATGACACTGAGCGGGTTGAGACACGCAGCCGCGCAGATTGCGGCTTTGCATGTCCACCAACGGTTCTGTGGCTTGAGGGTTTAGCACACATTATGCGCGCGAGCGTGCGAAACCATAGGCCCATTCGGTCTAAGTGGGGGACTGCGCCGCAAAGGAAATGGAAGAGAGCGGCGGAGGGGGATTGCACTAGCTGACGGCGTAGCTGTTCGTTTGGTTATGCACAAATTCGCATCTCTGGACTTGATCGAGATAGCTTTGTGGCAGTGCGCTGCCGCCATGGTACGTTGCGTTAATGCAGCCCCCAACGAACCATACACCCGGGTCTATGACGCCAATTCTCGGACTCTGGAGGGCCTCTACCGAGTTTGTCACAAGTGGAATAACTATGAAGCGGAATGGGAGAGGATTGTACTACGACGCTCTGCGGTTGGCAGACTTATGGGGGAATTTCTAATCTTGGATGCCGTCTTCCGCTGTTGCATGCTGGCTGCACCATCTCGCCTCGTGTTCGGGGCGCAGGAAGCAGCCATCATTCCCTCTTTTTCGACTTTCTTCGTCATCGACGCTCTTCGTATGGTACAAACAAAGCCGCTTGGCCCCCATGTGCTATTCTCGAAAACGCCCTTTCGCCATGTGATCTTCCGGGGCGTTCTGGGTGGACATGAGGTTATTTGGCCTGCGAAGGGAAAGCCGTAGCCTGCAGATGCGCGGTAGGGGGGCCGATGAGCTGAAGCTGTAGACTCGCAAGTCTACCCAAGAGTACTGGGTGGAGGCAGAGGAGACCGAACATGTGTCATACATAGCAAGTCGTCGTGGGGGACGGCAGGGAGTTGAATCCAGCCGGATCCTTCTGTTCACAGCTGAACAGCCATCCGAAGCCATTCGAGGCGGCACCTTCAGCCTCAGTCTTGTGACTGAACGATCCAGACCGTAAGACGGAGCCGCGTATTTGGCATTACTCCAGAATGTAGTACTTGTCGTGACCATCCACGCCGAGACCCGGACGGCGCCGATGAGCGGGTCCCGAGTATAGGTGGGGCGGGGTGTCTCCCCGTAACGCCGGAGTCGGAGCTGGTCAGGTCAGATGACCGACAATTGCGAAGCACGGCCGGTCAAGCTTGACATACTGGAAGGGAGCCATCGGACGAAAACCTTTCCGGGCCGATAGAAAAATGAACCAATCCGCTGACGCCCGCCCGTCTGCGGATGGAACTGATGGAAGCGATGACAATCTCATAAAAGAGTCCCGCAAGAGCGTCAAGTTCCTGAACGCGATGAATGCGGCCACCGTTGCAGTTCGTCCAAGCCCATGAATGCGGAACGCAGGACAACGGCGATAAACGCAACGGGCTTTGTCTGGTCTACATGTTTGTCTGCAGGGCATCTCGTCGGCTTTGTTGACGGTCGCGGCTCATGATTGGGCATCAACGTCTCCAATACACAGCTATTGAGGGGCACAAGTGGCTGTCTGCTGAGTCGTGCTAGGGGGCAGATGTTGTTGTGGCACCGCTGGATTTCTCTCCGTTGGATGTCGGATCAGCGCCATTGATGGCCATCTGAGTACCCCTGGCATGATATCAACGACGACGTATTGGCTAAAATGTTTCCCCAGCGATGAAGCCGGAGATAGCTAAGATGGCTAAGCTCAGCGTTGCTGACTATTGCTGTTAACTCGGCGAAAGAAGCAGAATCAGGGTCCTCCTGAGCAGAGCCCAGTAAGACCCTCAAGCAGCAAGCTAAGGCCCTCCTAAAAGGACGGCGAACTACCCCACCAATAGCACTGCCGACGACTAAGCTATCCACACCGCAGGGCGATAGGCGACGGGTGCCACTGGAGGCATGTGCGCCGGCTGCTACGGGACTCTTGATAGGATGACAGGAGCTCTGGGAAGCCTGCGCCCCCGCTTCCCACTGCAAGCTGAGCCATCCTCCATCGTACAAAGCCCGCAGCTGCTGAAAACGAGCGTTGGGTGATACGAGGGAAGGTGAGGGTAGGTGTAATTTAGGAGGGAAACTCTCTTTTCCCCTTCTCAGTTCCATTTCATAACAAAGCATCTCTTCCCTGCGGGACCAACGCCTTTTCTCCTCGCTCATTATCATTTCCATCCCCGTCCGCATCCGGTGCTTGTTTTCACTGCCCGCTTACAACCCACCAAAAAACATACCCCGGGCTGAGGTGAGCATCGCTTCCTTGCTACGTCATATTGTCAAGGCCCATCCTAACATCAGCAGCTGTCAGCATACAAACTTGACCTCATCCTCACGCAATTCCGTCCACTATTTTCCCCTCCTACTTCTCACTCCCCTCGACCATTGTTTATCTGTGTTTGTGAGGCAACCGAGCTAGCGTAGCAACCATGGAGTCTTTCGGAGCTCTCAAGCGTCGGACGACCGAGATCCTCCAATCCCTCCCCCAGAACCTCCCCTCCATGCCGAACATGCCTAACGTGAAGAGGCCGTCTTTGTCGAGCGGCACGGGCTCAAAGGCTATGAAGGCCACCTGGGAGCGAATTGATGTGCCACCCCTCGCCCGTTCTTCCCACACCGTCAACGTCGTCAATGGCTCTGCCTACGTCTTTGGCGGCGAGATCAACCCCCGAGAACCAGTCGACAACGATGTCCACGTCATCAGACTGCCGTATAACAGCGCCGGCGCCGATTACTACAAGATCAAGTCCGCCCCCGCGAAGCAGTACAATCCGCCTGTCGAGAAGAAGACCGAGGAGACGGCCGAATTCCCGAACGTCGCGGAAAAGGCCGCACAGAAGGAACAGCTCCTCGACGAGGTTTCCCTTGCTTCTCCAGGCGTTGCAGAGGAAGACGAGGATTCAACCGTTGACGCTGGTGAAGTAGGCACATCGTCGGCGTCTGCTTTAGACAAAGGCAAAGGCCCTGCTCTACCCGAGACTCCCTCCCTCGGCGACGTCCCGGCTCCCCGTGTTGGTCATGCGACTGCCGTCATCGGCAGTCGCATTTTCCTCTATGGAGGCCGCGGAGGGCCTGATATGAAACCCCTCGAGGAGGGCGGCCGCGTCTGGGTCTTCGACACCCGAACCAACACATGGTCCTTCCTCGACCCCGTGCCGCCCGCGCCTGGAGTGACCATCTTGCCGATGCCCTCGCCGCGCAGCTACCACTCAGCTGCCGCGACTGATCGCCCGCGCGACTTCGCTCCCAAGCACGCGCGCGGCAAGCAAACCTGGAGGGCCTGGGCTCAAGGGGACAGTGCCGAGGTCGGCATTCCCCAAGCTCCGATCGTTGGCCATGCTGCTGCCAATGCCACCGACGAAGAGGACGACGGATACGGGACTTTCTTCGTGCACGCCGGCTGCCTCGCTAACGGTGAGCGCACCAATGATCTCTGGGCTTTCGATGTCAGATCCAGAGTGTGGAGTCAGCTGCCTTCGGCGCCCGGACCGGCGCGCGGCGGCGCTGCAATCACCGTCAGCAAGAGCCGGTTGTTCCGCTTCGGTGGCTTTGATGGCAAAGGCGAGATTGGCGGACAACTTGACTTCATCCACCTCGAGATGGACACATTCGATGACGGCGTTTCCAAGGGCGAAATTGCTGTTCACGCCCGCGGCGGCTGGCAGAGCATCGTCCAGGGCGCCAACTCAGGCGAGCAAGAAATCCACCTTATTCCGGGCCAGACGTGGCCTGGAAATAGGAGCGTAGCTGGACTCGAGGCCGTCACCGTTGGTGCCGGTCGCGAGTACCTGCTGCTCATTATGGGCGAGCGCGAACCCAGCTCGGATGGCCACTCCGGCGCCGGCGCCATGTGGGACGACGTATGGGCGTTCCAAGTCCCGCCCCTCGGCATGACCGCCGCCAGCGTGCGGGATGCCATGCTGCAGGCCATTGGCCGGCCGACGGGCGAGGGCAAGTGGACAAAACTCGTGACGGAGCCGTATGATGACGATAACGATGATGGCGAGCCGGAGCCGCGCGGCTGGTTCGCTACGGCACCAATGGGTGACGTGGAAGAGGCTGGTGTTGTTGTCTGGGGAGGACTGAGCTCCGAGAACAAGAGATTGAAAGACGGCTGGATTCTGAGAATCCCCGAGTGAGACACTGTCTCCAGGACGCTTGGTTAGAGCAGTCATTTCCCTCATAACTTTCATCACACAACAAAATTTTGAGTGACGATTTTGTAGCAATTGATGATAGATATTATCACGTCAGCACAAAGGAACAACGAATGAGTATCCGCGGTCTCGGGCGCAGAATCAGAGGACCATGAATCTCTAAATCGTTCTCACATGCATTCCGAATACAGCACATTGTGTTTTTATATACAAGCCAGACCATCCTCCAGCTCTATTCCGTTCGCTCGGCCCATTCGTGGGGGTGTTCTCCCGACTTCCGCGCACGCGCTAAACACTCTCCTCGCCTCCTTCGCTCGTTTCCCGTTTGTTGCTTTTTCATTTTTACAAGTCGCTCCGTGTCACCTCGGGGCCCCACGGCTCAGAGGTAAGGTTCGTCAGGCCCTTGCTGTTTTCGCAGGTTTGGCGGCCGCTGTTGATGGGGCCGGGCTTGGGGACCTGAGCGGCGGCGGCGCCGCCGGTAGCGGTCGCGGTAGCCTTGAGGGCGTCGAGGAGCTGGACGGTGGTCTCGGGGGTGAGATCCTCGTAGTAGTCGTCGTTGATCTGGACCATGGGGGCGTTGACGCAGGCGCCGAGGCACTCGACCTCGAGGAGGGTGAAGAGGCCGTCCTTGGTGGTCTCGCCCTGCTTGATGCCTAGGTGGTCAATGATGGCCTTGACGATCACGTCGGAGCCGACACCGCCAAGTTGGCAGGGGGTCTATGGGTTCTCTGTTAGCGATAACTCCATTCACTTGGAGGGGATAAAAGCATTCTGATTCTCTCTGATTCCGTGGCCCGACAATATCACGAAACGGAAGTCGCTTCCAGACTACGGCTCGGCCACGGGATTATCGGAGAAAAGACGTTATGAAGGACGGGGTGTATTCCGTGACAAAGGTTTGACTCACAGTTGTGCAGGCCTGAATGAAGTACTTTCCGACGGGGGTGCGGTTGTACATAGTGTAGAAAGAGGCGACTTCGTAGACGCGCTGGGGCGGCATCTCCAGGAGGCGGGCGACCTCGTTCATGACGCTGATGCTGGTGAAGCCGTGCTGGCGCTGGCCAAGGTCGAGGATGGGCATGACGGCGGCCTTCTTGTACTGCGGCGGGTAGCGCTTGAGGATCTCATCAATGACGGCCTCGTTTTCCTTGGTGAACTTGAAGGGGATGTCGGCGTTGTTCTTCGGGGAGTCGCGGTGCTGTTTCGGACGAGAAGACTGATGAGCAATTGTTCCTGAAGGAAGAGCTCGCAGGCGGCTGCCCCCTCATGTTTGATTTGCTCGCAGACCTCACGATACAAGCAATTGACGTCGGGGCGGGAAAGGCGAAGGAGTGCTTACCACTTGAAGTGTGTCGCTGGGGCGAACGGCTGTGAGGGAGAAGGCGCGGAACTGGGGCCTCGCCGCTCGACACGTCGCCGAGCGGAGGGCTGATCTGAAGAGGAGAGGTGAAAGTCTGGAGGCCATGACGAGGGATGTGTGGTGGCTGCTCAATTGACGATGGGCGAGCGGGCGGGCGGACGGGACGGGGGAGGTTGATTTGCGGATATCTTGCGCTGTTCGTTAGATTCGGGAGGCTCAAAAGTCGTGAGCTTCTGCTTGGATAATGCATCGCTGTGATTGGTCGAACCGGCTATGGACAGATTAGGTAATATTATGGGGCGGCGGATGCACAAGAGGCAAACATGGGCGAGTAAGCGTCATTGGGCTTTGCATAAACTGATGCATTATGTTTTTATGCATGGAACCGTGCGTTGAGCTAGCATCCAGATCCGAAAACCCCATGGAACAATACGAAACCCATATCACCGCTGCTTACAGTGACTGGTGATGCATTTTACTTTCAATGATTGCTTCAAAAACAGAGAATCTGATTTAGCAGCCTTGGTCGCCTGGTATTTTCTACTTGGTGCCCATACTACTTGGGTCTGGATGGCAATTCGGCACGCAGATGGTCCGAAAATGGGAAATACGAAATCGGAGAGCATCGGACGTTCGTGTTTCTTCTTGTCCGGATCACGGTCTCTATTATTTCTGGCCTCCATTGAGAGCAGATCTTTTCGAAATTGAGCATCTGTAAGAGAAGAGCAACGGGCGAGACGAACGAAGCTATGTCCTGCTTCCAATGTTGACAGCGCTAGTGGGTGGATCACAGAGCCAGTGTATCTACGAGATTTGTCCAAGTAAAGTACATGCGCAATGTGTCGATTATATCAAAGATTGTTCAGAGCTGCCAGCCATTATTAAGTCTTGCGAGCAGAAATTCAAGGCACCAGGTCCTTGGAGATCGGCATCAGTCCGGAGCAGGCATTGGTTTACGGTACCGAGAGTCGCAAAACAATGAGAGCGGTTTGAATCAAATATTGACCATCCAATTGACCCGAATCTTGCGAACCTCGTCACACAACCGAGCTCTACCTCGGGCGGAGGTGGCTCAAAGCAAGACATGGACCGATTCCAATTCATCATTTGCTAGGACGAGGTCCAGTCAATAAGCAGGGAAGTCGTCCAGGCCTACACCAATTGGCCAACACAAAATTGATCAAGCCTCAATTGTTGTGCGTCCTCATATGAGATCATCTGTCAGATCCCGGACCCTCAATTGGGAACATTCTCGCTACGGATGGCACAGTCAGGAGCCGCCGGGCAGAGTATTGCCATCTTCTGCCCGCATACAGATCTGCCGAGCGACATCAGGTGGAACACAATGCGGAGGCTGCCGTGTTATTTTCTTGGCGCACGCTCTGTGCCGCCGAATCACGGCGGATTCCAAAACTTCGTTTCTTCGCCGTCCGAGACCCCAGTCAACGATATTGGAGAGCTCTCGATGGACTCTCTCGCTCGCTTCATCTCGGGATCCCAAATAAGCGAGGTTCCGGCGCCGGAACCGGCTCGCCTCTATCCAACCTCCACATCGCTCCCCCTTCCTCTCGACGTCTTCCAGGCCTTCGTCTGGCAGAGTGGTGTGGCGTTCCGCCGGCAAAATCGAACACACCGGAACGATATGTAAACCCTTTTGGGACGTAAGAGTTGTTGTCATTCCTCCTTGTTCTCCCCCTCCCCAAATTCCCAGCAGCTCGTACCTCGGCATGTCTCTTCCCCAGCATTTCTCCTCCATTGCCCAGTCGCGCAGCTTTCCCCTACTTGTTCATCCCCGCATTTGACAGGGGTCTGATGCGGAGATCTAGCGTCACGAAGGTGCTCTTCCCCCCCAGGTTTGAATGCATCAGTTGCGATCCATGGTCTCGCTGGAAGGCCGTGGCCATTGGCCGGCATGGCGCGGGGATCCAAGGTTTCGTCTGGAGTTCCTTGCTTGAATCGGCCAGTATATGGGTAACGGAAATCCACTTCTACATTGTTGACCTGTCCATCTCCTTCCTCGGTGTTATCATTGCAAGTTGACTTGGAATCCCGCCGACTCCATCTCCTCACCCTCTTTGCATTGAACAAGGAGATTATCTAGCTTCTAAGTAGGTTGCAATCTCTGGACTGTTCCGGCATAAAAACACTTTCGGTCACTGACTCGAGCTCAGGAATACTACATTACTCTGACAGAACGGGACCCGCGGCTTAAATCAAGACCGGGATCTTGATAGTGAAGCTTCAAACCTTACTGAAGCAGAGTCCTTCTCAAGGTGGACGTTCCCACCTCACGATCCGCCAGCTTGACATCTTTCATCTCACCTACGGGGAGAACTTTTGCCTACTAACCGCCCTAAGCTCCAACGTGTCAGAACAAAACAACCACCTCTAACTGCGGCCCTCGTCTTCAATCTCGAGTTCCAAGTTCATACCTCAGCTACAAGCCACTGTTCGAATAAAACGAAACCACCCAGCAAACAGAAGATATGCCGATCAAATCACGGTGGTCGGAGCCCATTCCGAACTGCTCCCTGCAAACATGGATCTTCGGATCCTCCTTCGACCCCATCTCCAACCGCAAGGCTTTCTATGACGCCGACCGCCCAGACACCCACTACCTCACCTTCTCTGACTATCGTCTCGTGGCCAAGCAGGTCGCCATCGGCCTGCAGGCCGCAGGCCTCAAGCCTGGCGACCGCGTGCTGCTCTTTTCGGGCAACAACCTCTTCTTCCCCGTCATCTTCCTCGGCGTTCTGATGGCTGGCGGTATCTTCACCGGCGCTAATCCGGGCTTCGTCACCCGCGAGCTTGCGTATCAGCTCACGGACAGCGGCGCGGCCTTCATGGTCGCTGCTGAGGGCAGTCTCGACATTGCTTTAGAAGCCGCGAAGGAAGTGTCCATGCCCGCGAGCAACGTCTTCGTTTTCGACACCACGATCCCCGGCTCGAGCAAGCCCGAGAAGCCCGCGCGGAGCGGCGCCCGCCACTGGACCGAGCTGATCGCCCCCAGGGCGCAGGCCGAGAAGTTCCATTGGGTTGAGCCTTCCGACGCCCGCACGACGACGTGTTGCCTCAACTACAGCTCCGGTACGACGGGCGTGCCCAAGGGCGTCGAAATCACCCACTACAGCTACGTCGCCAACGGTACTGGTGTCGTCAAGGTGTCAGCTCTGGAAGAGGACCACGAGGCCTCCGTCGCCCGCTCCGTTGGCCTCTGCTTCCTGCCCCTCTACCACACCTATGCGCAGACGTACTTCGTCGCCAATTTCGCTAAGCAGGGCATCCCAGTTTACATCATGTCGGGCTTCGACTTCGTCAAGATGCTCACCTACATCCAGCGCTACCGTGTTACACAGCTCGTGAGCGTGCCACCCATTCTCGTCGCCCTGACCAAGCATCCTATTACCGCAAAGTTCGACTTAAGTAGCCTCGAAAGCATCGGCTCTGGCGCCGCGCCCCTCGCCGCCGACGTCGCCCGCCAGACGGAGCGCATCCTCAAGAAGGACGACCTCATAGTCCGCCAGGGCTGGGGCATGACCGAGGTCACCTGCACTGCCATGACCTGGGACCCGACGCGCCTGGAGCGCAGCTCCTCCGTTGGCGAGCTAATGCCTAACTACCAGGGGAAGCTCGTTGACGAGGACGGCAAGGAGATTACCGAAGCCAAGGTGCCCGGCGAGCTCTGGGTCACGGGCCCGACCGTCATGCGTGGCTACTGGCGCAACCCCAAGGCGACCGAGGAGACCATCGTCACGGACGCCGACGGCAACCGCTGGCTGCGCACCGGAGACATTGCATACGTCGAAAACTACGCGGAGGGTGGCCTTTTCTTCATCGTCGATCGCATGAAGGAGCTTATCAAGGTCAAGGGCAACCAAGTCGCTCCCGCTGAGCTGGAGGCCCTTCTCCTCGAACGGCAGGACGTTGCTGACGCCGCCGTCATTGGCGTCACGATCAACGGAGAGGAGTTCCCCAGGGCCTACATTGTCCGGTCGCCTGGGACCAACGCCACGGGTGAGGAGATTGCCAAGTGGTTGGAAGAGCGGGTTTCCAAGCACAAGCGCCTCAAGGGTGGTGTTGCGTTTACTGATGTCATCCCCAAGAACCCTGTGAGTTTTGCTTCCATTCTCAGTAGTCTGAACAGGCAAACTAATTATTTGACCAGTCCGGCAAGATCTTGCGAAAGATTCTCAGGGAAAAGGCTAAGCAGGAAGTTGGCGATTCAGTTCCAAAGCTGTAGAAGAGACGATTGCGACCAGGCAATAAGCAATTTGTTCCTACAAGAAAGAGTCAGCTACGTTTCAAGGACAAAGAGGACCTGCGATATACATAGCTTCAAAGCAAACTAACCACATCTAGAAACAAATACAAATCACAAAACCTCGAAGAACACACAGGCGGAAGCTCGTGATAAATGTTACATGAAGTCGTCTATAACATCCCGCTAACTGAAACCACACTGTTCGCCACCTTTCCATACTTGTGAGGCCCACAAAGAGCGAGCAATAGGGTATCGTCCTTACTGTACAGAACCCTTCCTTCGCTAAAGAACCTTGAACGCCTCCCTTGTTTCTTTGATGAAGTTGAGAGCATGCACAACTCCTCTCCCCCCTTCCTGTACCTTGTGTCGGGATAGTCAAAAGTAAAGTACAAAAGTAAAAAAAATTTTGACCAAAGGGCCAAAGAGCAAAAAGAACCAACGACGCCTTTCCTAATGCCAATGCTGTGGGGTGATGCCGGATGACCATAACATGTGAAGGCAGCAAAACAAGCCTCCTACTTACCTTTCCCACCCTTGTGGCACCGGGGACGAGTTCGAATCTGCCTCTTTTCCCAACCCCATAAGCGTCCCCAGTCCTTGTAGATAGGATTAATACCCTGAATGAAGCGTTTCGAGTAGAGCTTGTCTCTCTTAGAAACCCATGATGATCGCTCTGGCCGTTGCCCGTACTATGACCCAACAGCCAGACACGAATCTAGCACGGAATCAAGGGCACCCATGTCTTGAGGATCAGCGCCATCCCACCATGGCTCCGAATCAATATCCATGGCGTCGACGTGTCCGTTCGGCAGCTGCTCCACAGCTAGCGGCTTGACATCAGTGGTTTCTCCCGCCTTGGAGCCAATGGGCTCAAGACCCGGAAGCCAGGTATAGTCATGCCAGTTTTCGAGCTCTCCTTCGCGATATCCATACGATATGGCCGTATTGATAATGGGGAATTGTGCTAGGCCGCTGTCTGCCATCTCCAAAGCAATGCGTACGTCCGCCATACCAAGGGGACCACGCTCGCTTGCAGCTTTCGACTCGATCGGTAACAGACCGCTCTTATCGCGTGTAAGTTCGCCTCGTAAAGCCGCATCCTCTTCTTTAACAAGTTGATGTCGGTACTTGTGGGTTTGGATCCATTGTGTACCTGCGCCGAAACCGGCGGTTCCGCCCTCTCCCGGGCCATTGCTTCTTGTCTTGGAGAATATAGCAGCTAGCGCTTCCTTGATGAATGTTTCTGTCGCGACAGACATGAAATGTGGTGCTTCTTGAACATGGCCGCTGGTGAGGCCTGCCTCATAGCAGAAAGGTAGCATCCTGCCTTCAACTACAGGGGCATCCGGGAATTCTCCCGACTCCACGGCCAACGGTTGTGCAAAGCGCTTGCGAATCTCCAAGTCGAAATCTGCATTCCCAGTCAGTACTGACCTTCCAGGACAAGGTTGGAGTTAATTTCCACATACTCATCTTATTGATACCACCAATGCCTCCTGCACTAGGCGGTACTTCGGCCGGCTTGGACTGTCGCCTGTGATTGTCCAGGAAGACGCTGGAAAGGCTCTCGTGAGGATCGAACTGGGTAACATCACTGTCAGCAATAAGCGGTTTGGAGAGAAAGGGATGGGAACCAACATCATTGGAAGCTAAATCCTTGATGCGCCGACGGTCTTTGGTGGGCAACTGCATGACATCGCCCTTGAGGCGACGCTCCGCAGCATCGCCAGAGACAGGCTTACTGCCGGCAGGAGCGGTTGGCTTGTCATTGGCGCTGACCCAGGGGGCAAGCCCCTGATCGGGCATCTCCCTCGTGACATTGCCGTAGATAGCAGCTATTAGCTGATTATGGAGGTGTTCCTTTTCGCCATTGGGGGATGCAAGTATGGGATCGATTCGTTCCGAGTATTCTGTCTGGTTCAGTCGACCTAGAGGAATGGATTAGAAAGCAGAGAAACGAATGCACAGCTGTGGTGAGTTGCTTACCGATGAGAAACTCTGTTGTTGACTCCTTGTACACAACCCATGCTTCGGGGCCGATGGCCTGCTTCAAAGCGGTATATAGCGGCTCAAGGTCAATGCGGGCCGGAATAATTTGGCTTGTTTTCGAGGTTTTGATGGATCCGGGAGGTTGTACGGTGATGGACTTGGTGGATAGTGTCGGTGTCGAAAGATTCACGGATGGGCGGCTGCTCAAGGCCGCGGGGTCGATGTCTGGCATTGCGACGACGGGATGCCAGAGAGGCAGCTCACGTCGTCAGGCGTATTAGTGGAGCTGAGCGACAGTCGCGTGCGCGAGAGCAGCAATGGCAGGCAGGACTCAGCGCAAGGCGGAAACTATGTTCATGAGTAGCAGGAAATGAAAGAGGGAGACGATGCGATCGCGAATCTGGTATTATCTCGATGAACGGGGCATATTGCGGGCGCTGGCGTGATGGCGAAGGTCGGGATGAGGTCCAGTGGTTGGGTCCGTCTCGGTCTCTCGACTGCGAATAGTGGAGGAAGACGGGATGCGATTGAGAGGTGCTGCACTGCTTTGTCGATGGAAATTTTGCCGAACTGTCTGACGACAAGTGCCAGGGGAGGACCAAGCCTGGGGAAAAGGTAGAGGGGACCGAGGAAAGCGCGCGAAGTGTGTGGCACCGAGGGTTCAAGGTACTTGGGAAGGCGCCTTGACCACTTCCCCATGTGCCCCTGTGGACTGCTTGCAATCGGCATCAGCAACACTGTGAAATCGCGTCCGGCGCGTCGCTCAGTGGGCTGCATTCGCTGCAAATACACACACCGAAGCCTATGCCATCGTTGACGACGAAGCCTCAATCTCGCGATCCTTTTCTCGAGCTAGAGGCCCGCCCACTCATTCTGTGACTCTGCTCGAGCAGGTCTTGCCCTCCTCCCCGTAGTTGAGCTTGACCAGTCTTCGGCGATGCCATTATGTCGGCCAACCGCGAGCATCGCATTGCCGGCGCCGTCGACAGCCTCATCGCACACCTGATACCCAGCGATCCCCACGAGGACGACGCTGCCGCCCAGGAGCGACACGACAACTGCTTTGAGCTGGTGAAGTCAGTTTTGGAAGCGTAAGTCTCGAAAAACCATGGAGAGATTATACAATTCCTCGGTTATATTAGGCATTATCACTGACCGAAGCTGTCCCGCAGCCCCGCGTCCCCCGCCATTTCCTCCGACGTCAATCACGCCTCAGACCTGATCAAGAGGAAGCTCATACAGAGCAATCCGACGCAAGCACTGCGATTCTCGAACCTCTACACTCGACTTCTTTCTCTACCTGTGTTGGGCCAGAAATGGGCCATCCTGTACCTCCTTTACCAGCTCGCCGACTCGCCAGACCCCAACGAACCACTGCCCCTGCCCCCGCCAAACCCTCCTCCGCAAACACAGCGCGATCCTTTCAGAAAACACGAAAGAGAACGATCGTCCAAGAACTCTACACCAATCTCAAGACAAGAAGAAGAGCAGTTCAGCGATGCTTTTGCGCCCGAGGGACTGAAGAAGTTCCCTCCGAAGCACCCCAAGAGCAAGTCGGTCGACGAAAGGGAAAAGGAGAAGGAAAAGGAGGTGGACGAGCCCGAGGCGAACAAACGACAGGTAGCTTTGAAGTCGACGCTGCTGGCCGATAACTACACCGAGATCCAGCCCTCAGAAACTATTCTCTTGCGGGACCTGCCCTTTACTTTACAAGGACTGTCATCGACGACATTACCTTTCTCGAAACCAGACACCGTCACATTACCTCCGACATTACCATCTCCAATCATCTCTCTCCTACACACAGTAGCTGAGCCATCTTTACTGTACCGGCATCTTGATGTCTTTGTCAAATCCCCAGCGCAAGGTTTGCTGAGGCAAAGTATTCGAGCCGCAATAGGTGGAGAGCTGCGGTCATACCTCAGCTTAGTCGCAACGCTCGAAGGCCAGATCCGAAGAGCGCTCTCTTCGCTAGATGAGTCTGCACCAAGGGGCGGTATTGGAAAGGCGGGCGTAACCCTGAAAAGATGCGTGGTATGGACACGGGAGGCTACGATGGGCCTAAGGCTCATGAGTCTTATCGCCGAAGAGTCGGAGAGCAAAAGAGGCGGCCAACTCATTTCTCTCATCCACGGGTTTTCATCGTCGCATGGCGATCCCATGGTAGCAGCGTTTGCTGAACGGCTGCTTGTACACGTTACACGCCCATTTTACGACATTCTGCGTCGGTGGATTTACGATGGTGAACTTCTCGACCCTTTCTGTGAATTTTTTGTCAAGGAACAGAAGCAGACGGACGAGCCCAAGACAGGTGGCAGCAGTGTTTGGGAGGACAAGTATGAGATCGACAAGGATATGGTTCCTAGTATCATCACACAAGACTTTGCGCAAAAGGTCTTCCTCATCGGCAAGTCTCTCAACTTTATCAGACATAGCTGCGGCGACTCACAATGGGTTGAGGACTACTCTAAGGCAGCCTCGAAGGAATTGCGCTACGGCGACACTGCCACGCTGGAGGCTTGGATCGACGAGGCGTACAAGACGACGATGAAGCGTCTCATCGACCTCATGGCGAACAAGTTCCACCTCTTCGAACATCTTCAGGCCTTGAAGAATTATATCCTTCTCGGACAAGGGGATTTCATCGCACTTCTCATGGAATCCCTTGCTGCGAACCTTGATCGTCCTGCCGGTGCGCAATACCGACATACCCTTACAGCGCAGCTTGAACATGCCATCCGCGGCTCGAATGCGCAGTACGACTCTCCCGAGGTTCTCCGCCGCCTCGACGCTCGTATGCTTCAGCTATCACACGGTGATATCGGATGGGACTGCTTCACGCTAGAATACAAGGTCGATGCTCCGGTGGATGTCGTGGTCACAGACTGGGGCAATCGCCAGTATCTTAAGGTCTTCAACTTCTTGTGGCGCATCAAGCGCGTTGAGTTTGCCCTGGCCTCGACTTGGCGCAAGTGTATGACAGGGTCGCGCGGAGTGCTCCAGAACTCTGACCCAGTCGTCGTGCAAACCTGGAAATCAACCCGCGGCGTCCTCGCGGAGATGATTCACTTCATCGGTCAGCTGCAGTACTACATCCTGTTTGAGGTTATCGAGTCGTCTTGGAACGAGCTCCAGAAGCGCGTACATCGCGAAGGCTGCACGCTAGACGACCTCATCAAGGCTCATACTCGTTATCTCAATGACATCACCCACAAAGGCCTTCTCGGCGCGCGGCGCAGCGTCCGAAGTGCCGACATAGCGACTGGCGAAGACGATCGCACATCTTACCTTTCTCAGCTCAGCGACCTTTTGCGCGCGATGCTCAGCTATCGCGACTCCGTCGACGGCCTCTACAGCTGGAGCGTCTCAGACTTCACGCGTCGGCAGGAGGCCGACGTCATGCGGATGTCGACCCGCGGCGCCCGCCACCAGAAAAAGCCGTCGGAGCCGGGCGGCGACGGCGAGGATGACAACCCAGCCGTCGCGTCAGAGTTTCCAGTTCTCCAGGACCGCCTGCGGCAGCTCGGCGCCATGTTCCGTTCCCGCCTCCAGATACTGCTGGGCGATCTCGCATATCAGCCCGATGTGGACATGCGTTTCCTCGGCGTTGCGATGAACTTCAACGACGTTTACCAGCCCTTGAGGAGGAAGACTAAGACGACCTCAACGGCCTCGGCCAACACTTCCAGAGCATGAGGTGAAATCAAAGCTGGATCGATGCGTGAAATGTATTGGAATGGATGTGGAATTAGCACGGGTCGCGGGCAATGGCCACAACCACCACGATCGTGTAATAGAAGCACTTGAGGGCCAAGCGAGGCATGACGGCTGAAACAATCCATGCGAGTCTTCGGAAGTCGGTTTCCTTTTCTTCTTGGAGTGGAAGAGGATGGAGAATTGCACATTCCACGATGCCAGACATTTTGGAATTAGGCGTTGCATACCGGAACGGATGGGAAGGGGGAGAAACCAATCGATTGGAGCTTTTACTCAGAAGAACCGGGGAACCCTCATGAATGATGAGCTACCTCCCCGTCAATACCATGCCATGTTTGTACCTGGTTCCTAGCCATGAACTCAGAACCTTCGATGAAGATTTGTCGTATTGAGGCAAGATACTCTCAGGCTAAGAAACACAAATACGGGAAGAGTTAAATCACTTTCAAAACAGATGAATCTGGGCTGGTTTGAATAGAAAGTTCATAACTATCATACCATTTCGTCATAGAATCATGAGCCAAAAAGATTGCAACCTCCCTATGACAAAGGGAACAGGCGCAGTCTGGCCAGGAGATGATCTATCTGATCTTTGGGTAATACCGCGTAATACGATTACCATGCAGTATTCCTCACAGGAAGAAACACGTTAAAACAACAATGACCAGGGCAGTGAATGCGCTCGAAGGCACACGACAAAAGAGAAGCCCTTTTCCTTTCCTCTTCTCCCCCAGCAGCCAGCCCATACTCTGACAGAATTACCCATATGTACATAATGTGATGCGTGCGCAATGCAGCCTGTAGCCTTCGTTTCTCATCGAAGACCTTCCTGTGCCGTCATTGCCGCACAATGCTTTGGTCCAGAGATAAAATCGAAAATGAATCTCTCAAGACTCTCTAAAAGCCTTTCCCCCGGTTTCTCGGGGAATTTTTTCCGTACTCGACGCCAAGTATAACGGAGCCGGTGCCATCTTTGACACATCTCGAAAGAATACAGATCTGGTCTATACACGAAAGTCTCGTATCGGCTGGAGCTATGACAAAAGAAAAAGGCTCAACAGTTGCTGAGTCCTGATCTCGAACCGTCGGACTTCCAGTTGTAATCTTCGAACAAATGACTTTGGCAATGCCTTGCTAGCAATACCGATCGACATGGATAGGCGTTTTCGTCGAAAGTCGTTTGCCGAGTTAAACGGTTCGTCATGCCGATATGTCGCCAAGCGTACAACCAGGAAAAGACATAAATACAATATCCGCAGCAGGCCTAGTTGAACTCTTCGTAAGGCTGAACCGTAGCGTCGTTATGTCGTAAGTCGAACGCCGCCGTATTAAGGAGTAATCTCCAATAGTCATCAAAGACTGCGAGCCACGGGCTCGCGTCCCAACGCCATCTTCCAGAATTCCAACTCCATTTCGCTGTATCCACTTCAAGAGCGATCGAGCCAGAATCGTTCAATCCAGACGATGCGTCAAGAGCTCTTCGCACTCTTCGCAGGCCCAGAGCGATGAGCAGGTTCCAAGCCGACTGGCGCGGCATAGAGGTGTATGAAACGTACTTAGACGTCCATCATTTCGGTGTCTTCGTCCACCAAGGTGGGGAGTGCGGTCGACTCGCTAGGTCCCCAGACACCTTCGAAGACGGTCGCAGCGGACCTGCGACGTTGGGCGACCCAAACCATCGAGGGAGTTGACAATAATTGTTGAATGGTAGGTCGCTCGCTCGGCTCGGGGCTAATCATCCATCGGACAATTTGATCGAGAGAGCTCGGGTGGAAAGGATCGCTCATGAAGTCCGGAGGGGACCTGAGCTCGGTACGCTTGCGCGTGATAAAAGGACTCTCGTCGTCCATGACCACGCTCACCCGAGTGGGAGCAGCTCCCAAGTGCAGGCTGATATCTGGAGCACTAGTTTGGCCGAGGAGGGGGTCATCGAATGACTGCATAGTGGGAACTCCAGCCGCGTCTCGGTGAGCAGTGGTTGTAGTGGTGGCGCTGAAGGTCAAGCTAGGGACTTCAGAGAGGTCACCAGAACGAAGAGCAACCCAAGTAGGGCCGTTGTCGGGGAGGACAACATTGGCCGCCATCTCGATCGTGATCAAACCAAGAGAGAAGATGTCGGCAGGCTTGTTGAAGTCGCCACGTAGGATTTCAGGACCGATATATTCTCTGTCTCCTTCCGCATCAACGCCCTTGGCGGCAGGCCATTCAGTTGCGAGGCCAAAATCGCCGATCTTGAGGATGCCCTCAAAGGTAATAAGAATGTTCGCCGGCTTCAAGTCGAGATGAATAAAACCAGCTTCGTGGATACTTTGTAGACCCTGCCTCAAAGTTAGCTATTTTCCTACTCAGGGGAAATGCAATTTACATACCAAGCCAATGTCGTGAATGACTTTCCAGATGCGAAAGTCATCCAGTCTGCCTTTACGACCAACATTACTAAGAAACTTGTCCAGAGTACCTTCGTCGCAATATTCTGTCTGAATGTAAAGGTACTGGTTGTACTCCCAGCTGTCAACGTAGTGAATAACGTGGTCTGCGTGTGTTAGGGCTTGAAGTGCATGAACTTCTCTGAGCTTGGACAAGCGGTCTTTGGGTCCAGTGAATTGACGACGGGCTTTCTTCACGGCATAAATGCGGTCAGGCTCAGGGCTCTCGCGAGTATTCTTCGTAGGCGTCCCACTAAAGACGGAGAGAAACGAGGCGCGAGAGTACCCGGCCTTGACCACACGGTAGACAGAGGAGAATTCTCCCTTGCCAACCATCTCAACCTTGTCAAAGCGAGAGTAAAGTGAGTCGTCAACATCTGAATTGCCTCGGCCGGCATTGACAGGGGTCATGAGCTGGGTCGTTGTGCTTTGGAAGGAGTCGCGTCCAGAGGGCGTGACTGGAGTAGTTGTGCTCTTCGACTCGGCAGGATTAGAGATCGATAAGCAGCTGGCATCGGGAAGAACGACGTGAGTCGAGGGAGTTCGCGGGGAGCGTTGTTCCACTGGGCTAGCTGTATTTTGAGTAGTATTCTTAGCCAATATATTCATTTGATAATCGACAGCCGTAATATGAAGCCGAGTCCATAATGGCGAAGGGGCCCTCAGGCCCCTTGCTGCCCTCGACCGACAAAACGACGGCAAGTAGAACCGCTGGGAAGAAGACAGTCCGCCAATGGGAGAGACAGCAGTACCGAGCCGAGCGCTCGGTAGACTACCGGGACTCTCGTGGTCGGACCGCTCCAGAGAGGCACACTTACCAGTAGATTCTCTAGAGATCATTGGCCGGACAGCGGACATGGGAGGTGGAAGTGACCTCTTGGCGCTGGGGCTCTCAATGCTCTGTTCGCTTAGGTTGCTCAAGCTGGGCGTGAGACCCTGCTTTGTAGGAGTCGGAGGGGCATCGTTTTCAACCCCGGGGCCGACGTTAAAGTTTGTGTCGAGGGAAAACTTCTTATCTTCATCCAGGCTCAAGACACTGCCCCGGCGCGCATGACGTGATCCGAGTCGCTGGAAGATACCCAGCCCCTTACCAGGGTTGCCGAACGTGCTGCGAGATGGCGCTCCTGGAGCGTTGAAAGGCGTTGAGGGCATGCCGCCAAAAGAGTAGCGGTTGGTCTTCTTGATTGCACTGCCAGGCGGAGGCGGGAAAGTCGCAAAGCCATTGGTGGGCTTTTTGCAAGGAGTGTCGGGCATTGTCAACTTGTTGTCCTCCTCGGGATTGCGGTTCACCTTGGAAACGAGGCCAGTTGACATGAAAGCTCCCGCCCAAGGCTTGGCTGCCTTAAAAGGTGTAACGTTTTCGCCCTCTTCCTGCATGAACGAGGGTCTGGAAGATCCGTAAGGCATTGACTTGGCAAAGTTAAGGGGAGCTCGTGGCTTCTCAAATACGTAAGGAGGAGGCATGCTGTTGTTCTGCTCCTCGAGGCTATTGCCAGACGTCGAAGTCACCAGCGTCTTAGACAGAGGGTGAGGCTGATGCGATGGTCGCTCAACAGGGTGAGCAGAAGGGTTGGGCAAAGGCCCGTTGGAGGTGAATGGGCTGTCTCGAGGAAGCTGAGGAGGAAGGAACTGATCCATCGAGAGACGCGGCCGATTCTTGACGTTGGGAGTAGAGAATTCCCCGCCCATTTGAGCCAGGTGATTCGCACCAGACTTCCGTCCCCAAGAGCTTCGATCGTGCTGTCTTTGCTGTAGCGTCGACCGTCGAAGCGATCCAGTTCTTCTCGGAATCTGGGGAGGCGGAGTCGGCGAAGGGAGGGGTTCCCGAGCAGCAACACTTGAACCAAAAAGTTCGTACTCGCGCTCCCGGCTGGCTTCATCGTGAATGTCGAAGTTGGTCTTGTTCGGTGTGCTGCTGGTGTTGTCGAAAATGTTAAAATCAGATGTATTTTGACCAAAACTTGAAATGCCGTGCAAACTTCGCCGTTTCGCGACGGGGCTGCCCAGTGACGCCTGATCTAGATTCATAATGGCGTCGCTACGCTTGAGAGCGCCCGATCCTGGGGCTCCCTGCGAATCACCTTGACCTTCCAGATGTTTGAAAATATTCGTCTGCTGGGCGTGACCTGATACGTCGAGATGCAGGCTGTGGCGGGATGACTTTTGGGTGGACGATCGCGAGTGCGGGCTCTGTTGTGCAGAAGACTGGTTATTTTCCTGGCCCGAGGCCTCCGAGCTTGAAGATGAGGAAGGAGTGGAATTTACCCCCGATTCTGTTGTAGCGTTCAGTGCGCGCTTGAGGGGGGATTTGGGCGATGTCCGAAGTCGAGTAGCCGGCCTCGAAGGGCTGCCTGTTGCCTTGGAGGTCTTTGCAGAGCGTAAAGAAAGGCGAACGCTAGGTCGAAAAGGTGTTGCAAGGCTTGGTGGAGAGCTGAAAGGCGTCGTCGAGGTCATCGAGTGAGGGAGCCCCGCTGGAGTTTGACTTTGGAAAGGCTCCCCGAAGGCAGTAGTGTTGTTATGGCTGCTACTGGGAGGAGTCGGGGTTGGTGTGTATCGTCGGCAGGGCGATTGCTGCTGCACAGGAGTGTGGGATCCGCTGTGAGAGCTCTCGGAGCTGGGTGAGTTCGTACGCGCCAGGCTGAACTTCGATGGTGATCGTGAGAGGGACCGCCGGAGGCTCCTGACTGATGATGCAAGCACGTCAACATGGTGGACGTGCGTGGGACTAGGAACAGTGAGTGTTCCGCCACTGCTGTTGGAGAACGACATCGTGATGGTGTTCTTTGGGACGTGCTGATTGGTTGTCTTCTTTTGGGGGCGTTGTTGTTGTTGTTGTTGTTGTTGTTGTCGTTGTCGTTGTTCGCTGTCGAAATACAAAGAGCTGAGTCACAGAATGCGATATGGTGTAGGCTCAAGAAGCAATGAAACAATCCTTCTTCCAAACAATCTGTCGCTGGTAATCGTCGTCGTATACTGTTTCGCTAAGGAACTTAGGGAAGTAGAGTAGGTAGGCAGGCGGTAGCCTGGGGCGCGATCGATGGAATTATGCCGTAGGCTGGAGGGTATGGCGCGTGATGTTTTTCCGCCTTTCCGCAGACAGGGACAGAACCCGAGGGATGTCGACTGTGTGAGTGCAGCTTTCGTGGGGTGCGCAAGGTTGTATCGTCGATGTTTGGGGGTGTAGTCCCAAAGATGGCGAAGGCGAAGGCGATGGCGATGGCGATGGCAATGGAACGTTTTTAGGGGACCTAGTATCCAGGACTGGCCGGTTACACGTGGACAAGGCGAAGTGGCCTGGTCAGCCGGGAAAGGGCGCCCTCTTTCTTGGTAAAATGATGGGGGTGGACGCGATGTTGCAGGAAAGAAGGCTGAAAGAAAAGGAGGGAGAGGGCCCAGACAGGATGAAGGGAAGCGAGACGAGAGTAGAGGAAGAAGGGACGGGACGGGAGCGCAAGTGCATCTACTGCATGGCGCTAAGGCCTTGGGGTGGGTTTGGCAAGCAGGAACGTTCAGGTATGCGTCTTGCTTCGCATCTCCATTCCCCTTCAGTCGCGATTCGTGATCGGCAGACGGCTCGTTCAAGTCATCGCATGAAGGAGCAGTAGATAGCTTCCTCTTGGGTGGTGATCGGGGGTTATCTGATGCGCGCGCGGGTGGCGAAGAGGTCCCTTGGTGCGAGGTGACTTGCTTTGGGAAGGGGGCCAAAAGGTTGGAAACACGCGCAGGAGATACACGCAACACACCAAACAGGAAGAGGAGGGAAAGTTGGGATAGGTGAACGTTGGAGAGAGGTAGGCGCAACGGACCGGGGAAGGGAATGTGATGCGCGGTGTGTGTGTCGGGTTGTGTGCGCGAGAGTGGGTGGGTGGTTGGGTGCGGGTGCGGATGCGGGTGTAAGTGCGAAAGTGCAGCGCAGCGCGAGCCGACGAGTGGGTGGGCGGGCAGGCAAGATAGAGAGGGAAGATGGGATGGGCAAGGCAGGTGTGGGCGGGCGGGCAGAAATGGCACGCTCAAGCTGGGGGATCGCAGTCAGGATGGAGACTTTTACAGTCAAAGGCGAGACCTTACTGGACAGAGTGCTCTGGAACGGGGAGAAAGAGCGAGACGTAGGAAGTGTGTGCGGTGGGATTATGGAGTCTTGCTGCTGCTGCTTTTCGCGATGGCGCGCGTGGCGTGTGTTGTTTACAATCTTTCCCGAGGAGGCTAGCGTTCACGTGATTCCGCGTCTCAAAAGCGGAGTCATCCTGTTAGTGCAGGACCCGGACTAAGGCCGTTCAAGAGACGTCGGGTCGCAGCTGCAGGTCCCGGATTGAGAAAAACAAATCTCATCACCCGGGTTTAGACATGCAGACGTCTCAACTGAAGAATCCCGAGGCTACAGTATGTCTTGGTTCCTCGCGTTGCAGCCCGGCCTGGGACTCTGTTTCTTTTGTCTTCCGTTATCAGACATACTCTAACAAGTTGCGAAGTCCACAACACACAGATCCACGACCTCTTTCCAACCCTGACATCACTAACCCAACGGTCTGGCAGTGAAGTGTGCGAAGCAGACCAGGGGGCCCCGACTTTGGACCAGGGGGCGCTTATTGGGGGTCTGCCGTCGACATCCATTGGCCGCATCTACCCTCTGCCTGCAGGGTCCCGCCCACGCGTCTGAGGTCTCATGCAGCCCTTCCTCACGAGAGAGGGAAAATATGGGCAAAACAACAAGGGAGATCAACACGTTCTGGAGACACACTTGGAGACCAGACTGCAAAACTGACCGCTAAGGCACAGGCACGTTAGGTTAGGTACGGATCCATCTTTCTCTCCTGTTCTGTGCGTCGCGCGACTTGCAGCGAGCATCCGCACCACATGGTCCAACGAAGGCCAGACGAGTAGACGAGGCTTGCGCTCTTACATCCAACTGAGGGAAAAGACGCCTGTGTCCCCCCAAGAAGACGCTCTCGACGCCCCTT
Organism: Colletotrichum incanum; assembly: GCA_001625285.1. Taxonomy (NCBI): domain Eukaryota; kingdom Fungi; phylum Ascomycota; class Sordariomycetes; order Glomerellales; family Glomerellaceae; genus Colletotrichum; species Colletotrichum incanum. The sequence goes on from LFIW01001088.1 coordinate 47,321, forward strand.
CCCTGCCTACCGCATCCTCCTCTCGTTCGTTCGCCTTGATCAGATCCAGTCACAATCACAGTCACACTCTGCAGTAGCAGCTGCAGTGTGCAGAGTCGAAAAGGACCCCTGGTCTCAAAGCCACGATTCGACTGCCACTTGTTCACTTGGCCTCCGTCAAGACGCAGCGAAACGCTTCTTCCTTTTCTTCTTCCTCCTTCCAAGTCATCATTGCTGGCTTACACCAGGTTCACTGAGGACGAGTGGACGCAATTTGGTGACTGTCGGCGGCGGGGAAAGGTGGGCTCATCGTTCAAAATAGAAAGACGGCTGATCCATGAGCGATGGAGCGTGGCCACTAAACAAACGCGACAAGCCACAGCCGGGAACCAAAACAAAACAAAAACACCAACAAAACAAATACTTCGTCAACACACTACCTACCTACCTCCAAGGTACTTTGTCTCTTGTACACTCGTCTAATTTTGGCTGAGGTCACCACCGTCGTCGCCACCGTCACCACCGTCATGACCACCAGACCAGCCAACAGCCATTGATTGACCTTGCCTCATCAATTGCCTTCCCAATCTCCCGGGCCATTCATACCACATCATGCACATCGTTCATTCTTCCCATCATCTCGGCCAAGTCCTCTCCACACAACCGCTTCGCATGTCCGATCTCAAAGGGGAAAGCAGCAGGGTCAGCGATTGATTGCGCCTGATATTACGAATTCATGCTTGTGGACGCAGTGCCGCATTGCGTCGCTTCCACGATTAATCTGGGGGAGGATGCCACAAGGTGCCCAAAGCCCTCCGAGACAACCTTGGAAGTCACTGCAGGTGCCACATAGCTTATGGCAGAAAGTCAAGGGACGGGATGGGCTCGCCGGCCTACCAACCTGGGAGAATGGGACGCCTGAAGCCCTCCTTCCCGCCCCCTTCGTCGTCGTCAAATCTCTTTTCCTGCTGCCCCCCATCGATGGAGCTCTTGGGACATTGGAACACCGGGACAGGCCAGACACCTGAGGCGCGGCAGCGGCTTCACTAGGTTTTGCTCTAAGAAGTAACTGTTGTTTCTCCTCTCCTTCGTTTTGACTCGTCCCGACCATTTGCTGGGCCCATCTCTTCAACGGGCCGCGTCAAGATCAAGAATAAAACGGGCGCCCGCAACATTTGAAGGAGTTTAGTGAGTTCAGTGTTGGGACCACGCTTCTTATTCGGCCCACAATGGTGGAGAACTTAGATCGCCGTTCGAGCCTCGAAAGCTCGGACGCTCTTTGACCCTCACAGGAGTTGGTGAACAGCGCAGAGACGACTTGCAAGAGACAGCCGGGCTCCTCCTGGGCTTAGGGAGGGGGAGCGGGCTCGACAGAAAAAGACTCGCCGTCGCATTACAGGGGGAGCGGCAGACGGGAATGCAAGTCAAAAAAGTCGAGGTGTCAGCCAAGGGTTACACCAATATTGCACATGAACCGGAACACGAACAGGAAGAAAGGAAGAGACGAGATGACCTTTTAACTTCTAGGACGACCTTCTGACTTTGGAAGTATTGGAAATAGAAGTGGACCGGCCGAACCCTTCCTCTGGCTGTCAAATCTCTGATACGATGCAGCGTCGCAGAGTCCCAGCATCGTATTGGGGGTACACAGACCAATAGGCAGACGTGTCGTTTTTCACACAATGGCCTCCAGATTCCCACCAGATTCCATTCCGATGCTGCCGCCATGGCAGGACCGGAAAACCGAGAGTGGCAGGCACGGGTAAAGATGGCACCCAACCCCGTCCTCACCTCAGTTGTGCTCCTCTTTTTACGAGTTTGCGGGGTCCTGATTTCTATCTTATCAAGCGATATCGAGTAACCTATATGGTCTCCGCCAATTTCGCTTCCGGTTCTCTGCGTCTTGTCTGGAGCCGATTTGTTGACTTTCCCATTGTTTATTGACTTTCAATCAATAACAATAAATATTCTCCTATCGATACTGACTCCCTCTGTTCTTTCCCCCTCCCCCTCCCCCCTCTTCGACCCTCTGTGGTTCCCCATCCGTCCCCCCTCTGGTCTTCTGAAGTAGGCAGGGCCGGCATGGGACAGCACAGACTCCCGCAAAATGTGACGAAAGGGCATGGGCAGGAGAAAAGAAACACAGAAAATGACCAGGCCGGCACCCATTGAAGTCATTGTGTGGATCACCCATCGTCTCAAGCTATCAGGCATCGGAACCAAAGGGCGGCGCATTTATTCGGGAGAGACAGACACCCAAGCCGAAAAAGAAGGTGGGAAAAGAAAACTAGCGAACGACCGCATATAAAAATTAAAAATTAAAATAAACCGCCGTCGAAACGAAGTAGGGTGTCCAATTGCCGTGTGCATCCAGGCTCCCGTCGCACGTAAAAGCAAACGTGAACCTCTGAGCCTAGAGTGGAAGGGAAAAGGTAGCCCAGCCCGTTTGGCCTGGCCGTGGCCCGGCGTCGCCACCCGAAGGAGGGCCCGGTACGCCCGCCCTTTCTTCTCTCCCTTTCCCTCATCTCCCTCCCATCGGGTATCCGACTATTTGTGCCCTATTGCGTCAAAATGTCTGCGACAGTCCTCCCGAGACGCCCGAGACGCCCGAGACGAATGGTATTTCCCGTGCGCGAATCAAGACATGCATCGTGTTGAACCCATATCAAGGGGACCAAGGGGGGTTGTTGATGAGTCGGGACGCAGTCGCGCGTCCTCTTGCGCCGGGCCCTCGTCCGGGATTGAACCAACCCGAAGTTCCAACTTGGACTCATCATTCAAACTGCGACTTTCGCCCCGAAGGACTCGACTACTTCGCACATCCGAAACACACACACACACACACACACACACACACACAGAGTCTGGGTCGGCAACTCATTGTTGTAATAATCAAAATCCATCATTGTCATCATCATCGACTCCACTGAGCAAGCAACACGTGAGTCAATAATCGGACTAGGAGACGTAGACGTCACGGGAGGCTCGGCAAGGCAAAGACGCATGTCGATCGATCCCGACAGCCAACACCAGCGATCATCCCGCCCATGTGGGAGAGAGGTTCACTAGTGCAACAAGAAGGAGTAAGAGACGTCATCATAACCAACTCGTCGTTCACTTTTCTCTTCCCCTTTCAGCCTCCTCGTAGGCCGCGGGCTAGCAAGAACTAACAAATGAAAGTCCCTAAGCGTTGTTGACGCACCAGGTGGTTCCGTGTTCCCTTTGTTCGGGCTCGCTGCTGGACGACTTCTCTCAACGGTCGGGCGGCCAGCAAGCTAACCAGCTTGGCAAGCGCAAACCGGGCTACTGCTTTGCCTCTCTTCCCGAAAAACACCCAACGCCGCGGGCTTGAAAGCGAGCTTGCATCACTCTCTCGTAATCCGTCTTCCCTGCCCTTCCAAGAATCGCGTGTCCATGGGAGACTGCACCTTCTTTCCTCTTGTCTGCGAGAAAAGGACGGCTCACCTAGGTGCTAATGATCCCCGCCTGGTGAGGAAGGAGAGAAGGTTCTCTGGGTATCAATTATACAGAACAAAAACAAAGCCAAACAGTACCCAGAAGTTATACCATCTAGATATGCGTTTTAGAGATGACCCATCAGCGGCCGAGAGCTATGACAGGTTCTTTCGGATCCATTCTGCCCAGGAGCAGAGATCCTCCATCACCTCAAGCAGCCTGCCCAGGTCTTGCGGGGTAAGCTGCTTGCGTTTGCCCTTGTCCGTATCTGCCACGTCTTCGCCGTTGGCCGGAACAACGTTCTGTGACACGACGTGCACAACTCCGTTCTGCTGTATCTGCAGGTCAATGTTGGCTGTGGCATTTCGGAATGGGAAAACGACGTGAAGGCCGGCCGAAGGGTGGACGGTCAACACTACGTCGAGGGTAAGCTCCCGCTCGTCAGCATCGTAGGTCTGGGACATGAACCTGTCGTACTCGGCTTGCGTCGTCGTGGTATCACTGATGATGATGGATTCGTCGACTTCCAGTACGGGCTCGCCGGCAATGTTGGAGCCGAAGCTCCTCTCGAGCAAGGTTGATATGAAAGCATACTGGCGCAGAATAGGAAGCATTGCCACCAGCTGGCGCGGATGCGAGAAGGAGAGCTCCGTCACGGTCTGGCCATACACGGGCTTGTAGATGAGCAATGTGTTCTTGTGCTTCCGCGACGATACTGTATTGCCGTCGCCAGGGACCTGGACCTTTCTCTTGCAGGAGATGACCCGGAGCTCGCTTGCGTCGTGGTTGCTTCCCTCGGGTATCGGGAAAGAGATACTGTCGAACGTGTAGGTGGGCAGAGGCATGGGTTGAGCTTGTGCTCCTGTGAGGGTGTGCAGCGTGTTCCAGACCGATTGTGGCACGATCACTGAAGGGGTAAGCGTTGCTACAAACTTGACGTTCGGGTATTTGTGCGTCGTGCCATCCGGCTGCACCACGTCGATGCCCGGATCCTTATTGTCGTCGGTCTGGGGTAGCGTCGTGGGCTCTGGCTCCAGCCAGTCGAGAGCCGGTCCAGAAGCTGCCACGAGAATGTCCTCGGGTCCAGGCTCGGCCTTCTCCACCTTTTGGGAAATCCAGTTCTCCGTTACCCGGACTGGAGGGAACATGTCGCCATCCAGGGCCTTGCAGCCTATGAGAATCGACCAGATCTTCTCCATATTCTCGCAGTAGCGCACCGTCTCTGGTGTTCTGGGAATGACATGGCGCCTCTCGGTCCAATACTCGATGCTGAGTCCCACCATGTCTCTCGTATGCATCATGGGCTGACCGCTCTTGGTGCACATGACAGTTGTCTCGAGGAAACGGTCTGGCTTGCCGCTCATGGCAGGGTCCTCCCGTAGCTTCGACAGCTCCCACTTATGTAGTCTCTCGAGGCTCTCAAATATGCCGGCCAGAGCCTCCTGGCAGTCAAGTCCGGGAATGACGCTCAGCTTGTCAAGATTTGCCAGGCGCTCCAAATTCGCAGAGAACTTTTCCAGGGTCTTGGTCAACGGGCTCTGGTCGGGGCGAAGCTGCAGATCCTTGAGGAGGATGTTTCCGGCCCGATCTTTGTGCCTCGTGACGATAGGGCCCGACTCCGGGAAGCCCAGTGATACGTTCTCCACAATGTTGTTATTCAGTTCGATATCGATCGTTAAAGCCTGGCCGGCAATGACCAACATCCTCGTCTTCCTGCCGTCGGGCGACCTATGCTCGTCCCACATGCTAGTAAGACCCGTTCGGAGCGTAAGTCTCTCAAGTCCGGCTTCGCTGACTCGTCCTTTCGCCTTCTACAAAACAAACAAGTCAGTCTTCGTTCAAAAAGAAAGGTGTGTAGCATGTTGGCCTACCCCGAGGATTTCAATGACCGCGTCGAGTCTCTTGATCTTGTCGTCCTCGCTGCCTAGTGCTCCCAGGCTGCCGAATCCTCCGACGCCGACGTGATCCAGCCCAATGTCCAGTCCACCACTTATACCGAGCGCTCCCATAGCAGCTGCCGCAGAAGGACTGTCGAAGTTAAGGGCGCCATTCGCGGGGTGGCCCATCAGGGTGGTCGAGGTCGCGGGCGATTTCTTGAATTGCTGAGGCGACGACTTGGGCCCTCTAGGCGAAAAGGCCGCGTGCGCTTGCGACGCCGAGAATGGTGTCGACACTGGGGGGGTCGCCGCTGTGAGCTGCGAAGGGGTTCTGCCCTGCTGCGAAGCCGCGTGCTTCATCTGGGTTGGGGTAGCCATCGTGCAAGTCGGTCGCTCGGTTGAGTTCGCTCGTAATATCTATCGCAGGTTGACTTGGTGGAAGAAATGCCGCCGCACCGGAAGATAATGCCAATGTCTTTATGACCATTGATTGCTGTATCGATACTTCCTTCAATCTCGGTATCTGACTAAGGAAGAATTGGGTGACGCAAGTTTGACTAGAAGCAAGTGTTGAAGATGGGCGCTTCGAGTCGAGCTCAGGTAGAGCCGCAGATTAGGTATCTAAAGGCAGAGCAGTGACCCGCGACAGACCATCCCGCGTCGCAAGGGTACCTGCCTCCGAGTGCGACCTTGTGCGAACGGTCTGGTCGGCAGTGGGGCAATACGGGCCGGAATTTAGCCGTTGTACGTCTCCTGCCTCAACATCGTTGAACACACTACCTGATCTTTGTTCCCTTGGGAGAAGACGTTGGGAAGTGTTCAAGCGTGTGTAGCTATGCAGAAAGGCACCGAGCTCGGGGATTTTTTTTTCTTATCCATGACAAACTAACTTTCGGGTTGGTACAGATAAACATTGGTTCTGGCTGAAAGTGTCCTATCGCTACCTACGCCCTGTACCTGTGATCCACGCCGATAAAACCGAAGATTGAATCACCAGCAATCTTTGGTGAATGGTTATCGGTGCTGACAGCGTCGCGATCTCATTGAACATGCAGCCGAGTCCATCCGGCTTTCAGCTCGCAGGCTCGGGTTTCTGATACCTCTTGATTTCCGCAGGGGCTTTGACTTCAGAGACTTAGCCTGCAGTAGTACATGGCCGACCGCAGGGGTGTATGTTCTGTCCTAGGAAGCTCTCGAATCGATAACATTTTCTGCATCGTCTTTGTGAGTTAAGGGGGAGATTTTCTTTTTGGAGAGGGGGGCAAGCAGACCGACCTCTCTTCTTCCCCAGCCATGTTTTGAAGCAAACTCTTCTTGAGAGCCTCGTCTCATCGGCCGCCCTGTTCAACCACATATTTCTACTACTCCAACATATCACGCAAGTTCACATTCACATAGACCCGAAGCGAAGGCCCTGAAACTCTCCTCGAGTCTCTGTTATCTGAAGCAACAGCTTTTTTATTTCCGTTCATCAAGTCGTTACCTAAAGAGACAGTCTCCAACACACGTCTCACACTTTTGTGAAAGGAACAAGAGTCGTCATAAGGTCATCATCCTAGCCCCCATCCCTGGCACACACTGGTACCAGATGATCCCCCACTGTATTCGAAACTGAAGCAAAGGAAAAATGTTGGTAATGTTGATGGTCGGTCCTCCCGAGGTTGTGTTCACATGCTGCTTTGCCCGAGTGTCATAACGGAACAGCAAGCCGTATCCAACCCCACCATGCTCTTTCGTGTATGTTGCCCAGAAGATCCGGAAAAAGAAGAATGGTCGAGTCTTTAGGATTAAGTCCTCCTCCATGCAAGGCGTCATTCATCAGCATCTACAGCCATGACGGGCGTTTAAAGAACAGGGAATGAGAAGTCGTCAAATCGTCAGCGTCGTCTCCTGGGGATCGTCGATGCCGATAAGTCGTCTCGCGAATACAAAGACAGGTAAAGGAAAATGGTGTGCAAGGAGTGTCAAGAAGCCTCGTTTGGATGCTTCGAGATCATCAAATCAGATTTTCATGACTGATCATGCCTCGTACCGAATGTAGCCGCAACGCCCTCCAGTGAAGTGACGAAAGGCATAGGTTGTTGGAATTAATGTCGCTAAAGAACGCCGTTACCTTCGCTGCGGTTGTTGGGCCATCACGGGAGCAGCTCGAGCCATGGTGTCGTAAGCAGGAACAGCCGAGTTCATCAGAGTCTTCCGGCGCTTCAGATCCATGCCGCCACCGCTAAGCGGACGCTGCAGATCATCGTCTTCGTCACGGCCACGTTTCATGCTACCGGAGGAGCCGTTAATCTGCGATGGATAGCCGTTTGACATAGACCCCATGTCTGCTTGAGGCTGGTAGACGTCATTGCCTGCTGCGGCAGCCGGGTTGCGGTCGTTGCTCATTACATTATACAGGTTGCTGGATGACTGCTGGGCGACACGCGGAGGAGTGCTGTAACCAGCCTGCTGGGAGTAGTAGGGCTGGGGTGCAGCGGCGGTGCGAGGGGTGGCACGACCAGAAGCGGGCGGGTGACCAGGCGAACCGGTCATCTCAGGAGACAGATGCTGATGCTCAGCCGGAAGTGTTCCAACGGCGGGGGCGGAGTAGTTGTAGGCGCCGCGGTTGGTATCGTAAGCGCCGCTGTCATGGGTGTACTCCGCATCGTGCTCATGCTCTGCCTCCTCCTCACCGGCAGGCTGGGAAGCACTTTGATCGGGGTGCATGATGCCATTTGTGGGTTTCTGGTCCTGAGGGGCGCCAGAGGTAGCGGGTCGTGCGGACGGAGGACCCATATCGTTCTTGGCATACGGATCATTTTGTCCGTAGACAGAGCGATCTTGTGAACCCTGGTTGGTAGTCTGGTAAGGAGACTGCTGGGCAGACTGGTTGTACATGGGCCGCGAGTTGTCGTATTGTTGTGTACCAGACTGCTGGTACGACTGCATGTTCTGGATAGTCGAACCTGGCGGCGTTGAAGCGGGTGTTGCAGGCATAGAGCGCGCATTGCTCAGACCGGTGTCAATAGACATGGGGTTTTGAGCTTGAGCGTTGCCCATGCCCTGAGACTGGGCCCATTGGAAACCATTGTCTGAAGTGCCCATGCTACCACCCATCACGCTAGAAGCACTAGTCGGGGGGGTGGGGAAAGTATGTGCCCGGTCAAGAGCAGGACGGCCCATGTTGGCATGAGACGGCAGAGCCTGTTGAGGGCCCGGTAGGCCCATGGAGTGGTGATGATGCTGCTGGATAGACGGCAGTCCAGGGCCTCCGGTCTGAGGAGCGCCGCGCATCTGGTTCTGTTCTTGCTTGCGGCGTTCGGCGGCAGCCATGACCTGATTGGTGCGGGTCTGATTCGTAGGGTGGTACAGCAAAGCACCAATATTGTGGACAAAGAGGGGATAGAGCAGCTCGGTGATCTTCTCCTTGTTGGCAAAGTCCAAGGCCCGCTCGAACGGGATCCTGTCTCTTGTTAGTACAGATACGGTGATGCCGTGGAATGTAAAACGCACCAAACACCCTTCAAGTGCATGGGGCCAATCTTGACGACATGTCTCACTTTCTCGCTCTTGAGAATTCCATCGCGGCGGCCGCGGGTCATTCCCGCAACGTTCAACAGCTTGGTACCGTTGATCATGTGATTGTCTGGTACAGCGTCAGCAATGCGATTAACGGTCGGCGTCTTGTCGGTTGAACTCACCCTCTCTGCGCGCAACGCAAATTCCTCGTGCTTCAACCTGGAAGCATAAGCTTCCCTCATCTTCCCACAAAGTGGCCGTCACTCTGGGTTTCATGCCAGGGGGGGCTACCTGGCCGGTCGTGTCGAAGCCCTGAAAGCCCTGGGTAGAAACGCCGGGCAGAGGAAGGACATTCTGGCCACCCATTCCGTTGTTCACGGCGGGAGGAGCGCTCTGAGGCGAGGTCAGGCCATTGGTGTACCCATAGGGCTGGCCGTACTGGGTCTGCTGAGCGTACTGAGGCAGGTGGCTTGGCTGTAACGGCGGAGGTTGGTGGTAAGACATGTTGCCGGAGGTCACAGTCTGGGGGGGCGGCGCCTGGCCGGCAGACATATGTTGCGAATAGTACATGTCTGCTGCAGGTTGATTCATGGCGGGGTAGTGCTCGTATCCACCAATGGATTGACTGGAAGATCCAGGAATCGCCGAGTTGATGGGCAGAGTGGGAGAAGGCGTCTTGGGGCCGTTGGAGGAAGCGGCTGACGTGAAGGACGACTGCGAGCCTGCGTGAGAGCTCGAAGCAGAGCCGATGGAACTGACCCGGGGGGACGAGGTACCCGACGAGTACACCTGATGCGGAGTTGGCAATGGCAGAGACGGAACTCTCTCGCTGTTCATGTACAGTGGCCTCTGAGCGGCGTGAGCGCTGTAATACGACACGTCGTTCAGTCCCCGGTTTTGCACTTGAGAAATCGACGGTAGATCCAGCTTCACGGTTTTGCCCCGAAGGTTCCTACACCAAACACCAGAGGATCAGTCAAAGTCCGAGTCGCGGAGCAAGACTCGTGACTACGACAGCAAGAGATTAGACGTCGAGGAAGAGAATCGTTTCTTTCCCAAAGCGTCTAGCCGTACTGCAGTGTCGTTGTGCCGTATTGGTTTGTCCTAAGAGCCTCGATGCGAAGGTGATTGTGAGTCTTGGCGGCTCGCTAGAATTGGGCAAAAGATTTCGAGCGGTGAGGGTACTACCGTAAAGAAAGGGCAGAGTCGGCGTGGCACGAGGACTTCTTTTGAAGAAACAGATCAGGACGGTCGTGGTCGTCGTAAGCAGTCGTTAAAAATCAGAAGCTTCTATGTTCGGGGCATCTGAAGGTGGGTTCGTTGGCAGCTTTGGTTGCTGTGTCTTGTCGAGACGGCAGTGCAGGTGCGGCGGCGGAGAATGCTGGCTGATTGATGGGGATGCCGTTTGTCGAAGGGGCAGAAGAGACTATGTGGTCTCTCTTCTTTGGTTGCAAGGCGGGTTGCAAGAAAGTTGCCGAGGACGGTGACGATAGGAAGCGAGGGAATGCCCTTTTTTGTGTGCTGAGATCGGGGGCTGAGTAACAAGCGGTGGGTGCCGTTTGTAAAAAGGTCTATTCAGGCAGATACCAGACACCACGCAAACACTCGAGAGCAGAGGGATCGTGCTGGTGGTCCTTATTTTCTTTGCTTCTCTTTCTCTTTCGTCGAGGTCGCCCAACTCTTCTAATGCAGGTACATTAGCTAGAGTTTTTGGCGTATAAGAGGGGGGGCGGGTTGTGCAGAAGAGATGCAGGAGAGGAATGATGGGGGAGACAGAGAGATGGATGTTGTATGTCGGAGGCGGTCTAAGGTATGGAGCAAGAGGATGAATGGTGAAGAAGAAGCATTGGGAAGCGTAGGCATAGAAGAAGTCTGACTTACCGTCCTCGCCTCTTTGGCTGTCCTAAGTGGAATATTGGAGGTGGTTGGTGGAGTCGTGAGAGGTAGAAAGAAAAGAAAGAAGACGGGCGTGGGAAGGTTTTGTTTTTGGTGGTGAGAAAAGAAGAGGAGGCAGGTCGAAGTCCATCCATCCACAATCCACAATCCACACGCCCACCCCGGCCGGCGCAAGATGGTGCAGTGTGCAGGTGCAAGTTGAGGTAAAAAAAAAAGGTACTGGGGTACTTCGGTGTCCGCACTCCGCTGATGCTGGTGCAGTAAAAGCACGGCGGTAGCGGTACGGAGAAGAGCTCGCTCGAACAGCATGGGGCATGGCCCATGGGTATGGGCATAGGGTGGGGAGGGAGGGGGCATGGGCATGGGCACCGTGAGGTCGAAGCAGAGCAGTCAGTGGCAGGTCTGTCTCTCTTCCAAAGTACTGCGGCAAAGGTGGAGGTACCTCGCGGCAAAACGAGAGAAAAAAGGTACAGAGTGCGGTAGCGGTCGACAAGGTAGGTTTAGATTGGAAATGGCACAGGCGAAGGGCCTGTCCCCGAAGGAGCCCAGAGAGTGGGCGGCCTTGGCCGTTTTCTGCCGCCGCTGAGTGGACGGTCCGACCGACCGGGGTTGCTGGGGAGGGCCTAAAGGACGAGGATGGCAGAGGACGAGGCCAAGGACCAAGGTACCGCAGTACGGAGACCGGGGGGTGGGTGTTCTACCAAGTTGGATGGGGGGATGATGGATGATGATACGGGATGGGATGGGAGGGGAGGAGAAGGAGGGGAGGAGAGGACGGCGGAGAAGGGGGGGCGTGCGAGGAAAAACAAGGTAGAGCTGGCAGAATCAAAAAAAATAAAAATAAAAGATACGTATCCCCAAGTTTTTCAATGTATGGGTGGAAGGGACGAGGAGGAGCCCCAGCTATAGGCGAGTGGTACCTCGGTCGGTCGATGGCAGCACACACGTACATACACACACACAGCACAACGCACACGCTTCATTCACTCCGAAGAGCAGCACACGCGCACTCGCACTCGAATAACGCCGTGCTGGGAGACATTTCCATGTCGACTCTTGGGCCCGAAGCTACGGGCGTATGGTCTGTCCCTCCTGTCTGTGTTTCTTTTCCTCCTCTGCCCCCTACCGCATCCCGTTGATGTTTTGTTTTTCCAACTTTGTTACTTCTCACTCTCTCTCAATGGCATTGGACGTGCATTTGGGATGGGATGTATGTGCTGTATTGTCCCCTGCCGAGTTCGATGCCCTCGTCCCTCGTGTATCTGTACCTCTTCTAGTCTTTTTTATTTTGTTGTGCCCCCCTCGCAACTCAAGTGGACACTTTTTCTCGTGTGTGGACGGAAACTGACAATACCTTTTCTACCTTTCCTGACTTATCCTTAGCTGCTGGATGGAGAGCACCAGAAGAAGCCTTGAGGGGAAAGTGGAGAGTTTGACTCGTAATGCCTCCTCTTCTTCCTCGTCCTTCAAACAAGCCTGTCCGTATTGTGACTTCTGTCTCTTCTAGCCGTACGAGACTTTACCCGCGATATGACATCCTCGCCTCACATTACCTTTCCGTACCTCGCTTTAGCTAGCAGCGCCCCTTTGTTATTTATTTTTAATGCCATCTGCTTCTTGCTTCCGCGTCAAATCTTCCCCTTCCTCACTTCGAGGTACCTGCTCCTGGACTCCTTGTCACTTTGGCCTGCGACTGCATCGGTAGGCGACTTTACCGTCGGCCTTCGCCTCTTTTTTTCGTCTCTTCTTCGGTCTTGACCACTGTGCCGGGCTGGGGCGCGCAAAGGGAAAATCTTAGCTACCTGCCTGAGCCCTTGAAGGGTGGTACGGGCCAGGAGCTAAGCTAGCCGTCGCCGTTCGGTGGGTGGAGGGTGGTGGTGGTCAAAATGGAAAGGCACAGAGAGAGGAGGAGGGCCAGAGAGGGGGGCGTGGAACAAGAGCAATGGCGTGGAGGGCCTCGCTGAACGTGGGCTCCGTTGTCGTTGTCCTAGCCCTCAGCCAGGGGTGTGGCTGGAGCAGCGTAGCACCAGGAAGAGAGGGGTCTGTTGGCTCCGACCAGGGTGGCCCATGGCCTGAGATCAAGCCCCAGTCAGTCGCGGTCGGTCTGTCGGCCTTTCAGAGGGGACACGCTCAACAACACTGGGCAGTCCGGTACGGTACACACGCTTGAGCGGACGGACGATGTGGAGGAATGAGTAGTCGGCGTGGGATGGGCGGATGGATGGGTTCAAGGACGAAGGGTATCGCCAAAAACGAAAAACGAAAAAGACAATGCCATCCATGCCAACTCAGCGCGACACGGCCTGGCAAGGAGACGGAGAGACGAGAGTCACAGAGACTCGACTGAGCATCGCGAATCCAATACACCAAGTCCAAGTACCCTTCCGGGACGGGGTATCGATACCTGTGCGAGCGTCTTACCTCTCCCGACCGCAATTGCGACTGAGATGGGCGTGGGCTGGGAAGTGTGGACGTGGATGTGGATGTGGACTGGACTGGACCAACCGACCTCGACCGACCCTAGAGCAAAGCTTCCACGCTACGGATCAATGAGACCAGGACAACTCGACCCCCGGCGAACTGAGAGCGAGGGCCACCGGATGGACAGTGGGCAACCCTTTTCGCACAAACACACAAATCAGACATGGCGACCCAAGACCCCGACGGAACATGGATAGGTCCTCAACTTCGACATGGGCGTCAGATGAGAGAGGTGAGGTGAGTTGCGGTGGATCCGATTTGAAGCCTTCCAATCTGTGGCCGCCAACTCCAGTCTCGTCTCCAAAGGATCAAGTGCCCCCTCGTTGAGGTGATGAGATGCGGCGGCAGGCTCCGTCCTCGCTCTTGTTTGCTTCGTCCTTTCTTCCTCGTCCTTTTTCTCGATTTCAGAGTGGCGTCAAGAGTACCTTTGCACAATGCGCACGGAGCACGACAAGTCAAGAAACTGTCAGCTCTTGTTGAGAAAAAGGTTGAAACCCCTCTCAGTCATCAAGGAGCCAGTTCGAAGTCACACGTCTGCTCTGGCCTTTGCTGTCTCGTCTCAACTTGAAGTTTGGTTGCTCTCCTGTCTCACTGAGGCTAGCTGACGTCGAAGCCCCAGCACAGCCCCTCCATTCATACGGAGGTCGTCGGTTATCGGTCTCAGAGTCCCCAGTAGCGCAGTGACCACTCACTCACTCCAGCGTCGGCGCAACATCGCCGTAGCTCCACAGCGCGTTTGCATCGTCCCTCGTCCCTCGTCCATCGCACAGCGACGCTGGAGTTCCAAGCTGACCTTCAGAGGTGGCTTCCATTCCCTCAACAACGGTCGAATGCGGCATCAATTCACGTCACTCGGACCGGGGGGGTGTTACCAAGCCAGGCTGAGAGCCCGCATTCAAGTCCGGTAAGTTGCGTGGTGGTAGAAAGCGTCCCAAGCGGTTCAGCAGACAGAGACGGTGGCCGCAGCAGCAACAGCGGTTGACGCCATACGACAAGGCGGGCTCGGTTTTTTGGCTGGTTGACACACTGTCCCGGACGGCCGTGCTCCTCGATCATCTTGTTCATCCGCCCTTGGGCCTCGGACTTGGCGTTGCCTCATTCTTCTCTTTGATCTATTGCCCGTGTCATTGTTGTTACCTTTGTTGTTCGACCGAACCTCGAAAGTCTGTCGGACTTTGTGTGTGTTTGGATGTTGGATGTTTCTACTGCTAACGGTGCACGACATCTTCACACGCCATCCCCCCTCTCCGCATCAGCCCCAGGCTTGAGTTTCGTCACGATTGCAAGGTGTTGCCGTTCCGACAAAACATGTCATGTCATCCGGTCGGCGAATGTAGGGTTCGGGTGTCCATTGCTTCGAGCGAAAAGTCTACTGCACCCGGCAGCAAGGTAAAGCATCTGTTTCTTTGGCGGCCGAGGGTTATTGGGATTTGGTTGTGTTCCCGACGGCGCGACTACAATCACAACATTTGCACTGACTCTGTTGGAAGCTCCTCGACTTGAGATATTCGAACTGTGATAGCCTCCATGGAAACGCCGTTACGAGCCAACGACCAGGCTGACGGGATAAAAACAGATGGAAATGAAGAATGGGAGAGCGGATGGGGAAGGGGGGGAAAAACCCCAGGCAAGTCAATGGCGCTTCGTTGTCTTCTCGATGCTTCTTCTGTCAACCAAGCACGACGCCGTCGTCTTAGTACATGGCAATGAGAGAAAAAAGGCTCGTCCGTTGACGATTGCCGAACCTAGTAGCGACTCGGGGCCGGCTTGGGTTTTTGGCTATGCCGTAGTAGGCTTACTTGCTTGGCCTCCCAAGAACCATGGTCGGGTAGGGAAGGGTAGTGTGTCGAGCGAAGTATCCATTGAGGCACCGCAGTATGGATCTCTGATCTTACACTACGTACTAGCATCCGTACGCGCTGGCTGGGGTTCCCAACTTTTGATGCTCGAGGGCACAGACGTGTGCTGCACTGTGCGGCAGAGGGCCATGCGCATGTCAAATGGCAGATCTTGTAACGCTACCTTGGCCGACCCTAAAGCCTGGTCTCGTCGTCTGTCCGTCCGTTGTTGTTGTTGTTTTTTTGCGCCAGCATCGGTCGTTGGCCTGCGCCATGGCTCCCTGTCTTCGCCTATCTTCGCAAGGCAAGCTCGCTCTTGCACATAGAGAGAATATGTCCGTGGTTGGTGTCTGACTTTTTTTATCTCTTCTTTCTTCTCCCGACTGTCCATGCCATGTGTGCGGTGTGTTTGCGATGCCTGCTTTCCCTGTGGGGTTGACTGCTGCTTGCCTTCTCCGCGCCGACCCCGCTGCGAACCCTATGTGCTTGCCTACGCTGCCTCGCCCTGCTTTCCCATGTGGAGCGCGAGTGGGTAAAAGACAAGGAAAGAACAACATGGGTAGGAACCCATCGCGGTTCGGTGGTGGCTGGCAGGTGTCGCGGGCCTTCGACCTCGCAGGGTATCTTTACGGTGCATCTGCTCCGTTTCGGTACGCCCAGGCAAGAGCAACGACTACGGACACTAGGCAGGTGCATGTCGAAAGGCAGGAAGTCCTTATCGACTAAATCGCTGTTTGGGGGCGCACTGGGTCCCAAAGTGTGTGTGTCCTCGCTTCAACTCAGAGAAGGTGCTTCTCCCGGCCCGACCTCACTTCGAACCAGGCGGGCCCAGCAAGTAAGTTCCTTCCGTTCCCTTTGGGGTCGCCGTCATTGAATGTGAACAGTCGCAGCTCCCCCACCTTGACTTGGACACTTTGAGTTCTTGACGACCCCCACCCCTTTCCTTCCCTGGATTGATGAAATCATGTGCCTCAGGAACCTTACAAGCCCAGACTTGCCTACAATTTCGCTCGAGTTTCCGTTCGTGATATGGCGACCGCCGGACTCGTCCAGCCCGGAAAGGAACCCTCGACAAATCTCCTGCTCGCCATGGATAGTTGGACATATATCACTGTGTCACAAGCAAATGCCATCTAGGATGTTGCCGCTTGGCACGCCCCCAAGATAACCAGGCCTCCCTGGAGATGAAGGCAGGTGCCCTGCGCCTGAACGCCCGGCTCCATACCACGCTGCGGATGCACACGACACTACGGATACCTTACCATCTTTTGGACTTACAGAAGTGTACCTTGCACTAGCTTCCACCCTCACTCGCTCTCCTGGCTGGGGGATCCCATCGTGACCTGGGCTGGAGACGGGACCCAAGAGACGAGAGAAAGGCTGCTGGCTATCCGGCCAACCGGCTATCAATAACATTTCTTTTTTCTTTCTTCCTTTTTACATGTCGTGTCATTGTCTCACGCCGCCAACTTGCCAACAACCCATTACGCGCCATCATGTTCGTCCGCCAGGTTTCCGTACCTTTCGCTTTTCTCACCCAAAACAACTACCATCCCTCCATTCACCTTCCGGTGGATCTTGAAAACGGTACGGATGACATATCGTGCGTACCGACAGCGATAGCGAACAAGAGAACGACGACAGCTACAAGCTCTGTAGACCGCAGGCGTCCAAGAAGAGTAAATTGTCCACTGCACGCGCCAAAGCAAGAGAGGGCCGAGGCTGTTCTCGTTTACATGGCATTGTATCGTCTTCGAACTTCAATGATCTAGCAGTCTAACCTCTGGTAGCAAGCTGCAGGCGTGTTTCCCCCTTGCTACAGTAGCAACTCTATGGACAGGCTTGAGTTACAGGGTCCAACTCAAATAAGGATCAGCCGTGAGAGATGCTGACTGGCCACACTCCGATAGCTTCCCGAGCTTTCCGTGCGGCGCACAAGGCATTAGCGCTTCTCGTTACACAAACGTATACTGTTAATATATTGCCAACTGGGGGTGGCTGCTCTTGACACAGCCCTTGGTCGCATCTGGTCTTACAGCCTGACCAGAGAGGAAGGTCAATGTCTTATTTCGAGATGCCAGTGGCGGAAGCTGGTTCAGACCGAGATGCGCTTCCAGGCGCTTCAACGTCGGGATGCTTACGTTCCATGCTAGTCGTTGGCGTTTCGTCATCGACCTCCGCGCGAAGACGGTCAGTTGTTCATTGAATGTGGCCCTCCAAAATCCTCCCCAATCCAAGCGCTCGATTCCTTTCCAACCCAGGCGTGCGGGCGACCTGTGGCCTGCTGAAGCCCCGGGGCCTGTACGGAAACACATGTGGACTCGCACTGCTCCGTAGCCAGCAGGGTTCGACCAACCTCCCTTGGACAAACAATGACACCACGGACCACACCACTCGTCTACCTGCCACCTTTTTCATCTTTACCCTGCTCCGTTAGCCCCATCTAGCTCCCACGGATCCTCATCGAGTCCGGGCTTTCAGCCCATCGTCTCCATTACGAGAGCGGGCGATACTGGTGGTTGTGGACGCCGGGCTTACCGCGGAAGAGCCATTGACCAGCGAGGCATTCTCGTCGAGTCCAGAAAAGGCGCACCACAACCACTGCCCCAACGGCTGCCAAGAGATGGAAAAAGAAACACCGTCAGTCCACCTTCGCCCTCCTTATCCGAGGTTGGGACTTCTAGCACCTGGACTGGACGGTGACCATTTGCTGGGGGTGTCTGCTCCCCTCGATGCAACCCCTGTACGTACTATCATCCGTCTCTGCTTCTTTGACCGAACCAATTTGCCATGGTCCATTAACTTATCGAATCATGTGCGGTCGGCTGGATATCTCGGTCATCCACGATATTAGTAATCGCCTTGCTCCGTCTCCCCAGTCACTTCAGGTCGCTGCTTGTCGAAGTGCAGCGCGGCACTCTGCCTGACAGCGGACAGCGTACAAATCGACGGTCGTTGATCGGCCAAATAGATGATAGCACCACTGCGCTTTTCACTGCGACCCCCCTCTCCATTTGGTTGCCAATCATTACCCGTTACCCCGCCATTTTACGGCATCTTTACGAACGCTGGTAGAGGTTAAGATCCTTCGCGATACGCCTTTCCTTCAACGACCAACGGGCCTAGTCGTCTGCCTGCCCAGGGCTAAGAAATTCCACACATCCAACATAAGAGCGTATCACGCAAGCTGCAATCACGTTCATGATCTGCTGCTTTTACTCTGCGATATTCTCTATTGTCCCCGGACCATGGCCGAGCGTACGGCAAATAGGCCAACTTGGAGTGAAATCCGATGTCAGAGTCCGAGGTCCTGTCCCGCATCTGGCGAGGCTCTGCAAAGGAGATATGAGAGGCGCCTCTGGGATTGATTCCATCCCCTGCGGATTCACACCCTGCAGCGCAACGCCTGGTTTGAGACGTGAGATCGGCCCCTTGTCCATCTTCTGCGCCAATTGAGTTTGATCGAACACGGACCGGTTCGTCTGCCTTTCACAAGTTTGGTGCGGTTCATCGGACTGGTTATGCGGTGCCAGCTGCCCAGACTCAGTCCAAGACGGCAGACAATGCATGAGGGCTCGGTCAGGGGTCAAGAGCATATAAGCATCAACTGCGCGTTCGGAAACTGTACATTATGCACCAGTTGTCGTCAGTGTGGCTGCTCAAACATCGGCTTGACGGGTTCAGCAGCCTTCGGTTCACGCAGCATTTCAATTAACCCCGCATCGAGACGGTACCAAAAGCATCGCTGTCTTCAGCGTGTCCAAGCGCTAAAAACAGCTCTACATTTACTGTACGCAGCAGCTTGAGTTCGGACAGGGCGCGCTCAAATGCTGCAAAGTAGACGACCAAAGTCAAGGTTGGGGCGATTCAGCGAGGGACCCGTCACCGCACGAGCTCGAGTTTCGCTGCGCCATAGAATCCCAGGTCGCCTTATCATCATTATCTTGGATAGCTAGCGAGCTGTCCATCGGCCAGCAGTCCGACTACTGACGATCCGATTGCAACAATCAACAGGCTGATTGTGCCTTCGAAAATACTCCGAGGACCCAGCTTTCTGCAATGCAAGATTCATGCAGACGGCGTGGGTTGAGTACTTACTTTCGACCTAGTAACGGCTCTCTGTATCCTTACCTACTAGCCACCTCTTTCTAGTCTTCCCTTTGTCCCTTCGACAAAAAGCGGGCTCGCACGCCCCTAGTTGACGGACTCGATGGCCATTCCAGACGCAACACCGCAGGGCCTTGTGTGCGACGGTGCGTCTTCGACGGGTTGGGAGTGGTTGATGCCGGACAACCAGAAGAGCTGGGGCGGTGCAACGGTACGCGTGTGGCGTACAAAGTTCCCTCTCTAGCTTCCTGCAGTGGAAGAAGGAGAACGACCCACGAAATGCAGGGGGATCATCTACCCGTCGGCCATGTATGTACGTGCGCGGTTTATCTGGACGGGTTCCAGATATCACGACTCCAGGGATCAAGGTTTGTGTCACTCTAGCTCGACATCACCGACACCATATCCTAACCCATCTGAATGCCTGTCCCAAGGTTGTCATCACCAGACTCCGCCGGCTCATTTGAGAGCAACTCGTTTGGTAGCACAACTTCCCTTGGGTTTCGGAGGAAACTTCCCCTCTTCCCAGGGACCGCGAACCTTTTCCTGGATTTCAATGAAGAATGAGAGCAACGGGCCCGGCAATAAGTGCTGACGATAAGTTGGAGGCGGTTCGCCTACTGCGTGCGCACTTATGTGGGTATGCTTCATGTCCATCCCGCACGTGAAATAAAAGGGAGGTGGCGCGGTTGTTCATGTCTAGCCTTACATGTAACTTTCTGGGAAGCCAGATACGGTGCATTGCCGTGCGCCGTCGATGCACCATACACGCGACCATCAGTTCGAGAGAAACAGTCTCAGTTGCTCAGCAAGTTGATTCTTAGAGTCGAAGCCGCCCAAAGCACAACCGAAGGTGGTCACCTTGTTCCAGAAGAGAAACATCGCGATGACCGACGCACGCAGGCACGTAGTAATGGGACAGGCCGGTGTGGAGCTGGTCGCAATGTGAACGGCGTGGTAGTGTATGGTGCATGCTGTTGTTGCTTCTGGCCCGGTGCAGTGCAGAAGCTTAAGTAGGGGTCTGTGCAGTCCAATGCAAGTTTCCGTTCTGTCCACTGCGGCTCGTACATACACCTTGCTTGGATACCACCATCTCGGCCTCTGCAGCAATTGAGGTGTTATCTTCGGTACGGTCAATCCGGTTGAAGAGCGATCCTTGAGCTGGAATACCTGGAGCGAGCGCACGACTAAGCAACAACAAGGGCCATCAGAGTGTAGTATCTATAAGCCAAATGTGGCCGATGCAACCGACAAATGCTTCCGCCACCTCCCACTGGACGGACACCTGCCCACTACATCTGGGTCTGCCTTTCGGTACTTTGTAACACTTTGTAACAATAGTCGAATTCTTGCTTGATCGAGTTCGTTTTAAAGATTGACAATGGATACGATTTCGGTGCCGTGTTGAATTGGCCTGCCGCCGGTGACCGTTCTCTCTAACCCCAATGTACTGAGCGCGATACGGAAAGGTATCGGTACAAGAATCGCAAAAATCAACTATGAGGGTACGTACCTCGGCTATCATCCAACCCTCGGCATGTTTCGTTTCTTGAACCAAGTCTGGCGGAGACGCTCGTCAACACAGGCAAAGTAAGCAAGGGTCATTGGCAGCAAAGCAGGCAAACACACAGAGAGAGGAGGTTTTGCGGGAGGGGGGGGGAATAGAAGGATCACCAGAAGACCCCAGCTGTTGTCAGTAGAGGCTGAGAAGTTCGGCCATTGAGAGGCCTGGTACGCCATCTTCGCAGATTTGGGGGCTTGACAGCGTGGCCAGCCTATGCCTCGTCGGTCGCTGATTTCGTGGCCGATTCAGACTGGTTGGAAGGGCTGGGGAGGGGGCAAGTCGAAGGTCTCACTCAGAAGGAAGAGTTAGTGAACGAGCGCCAATTCATCAAGTCTCCATCAGGAGCAACCCAACCAAGCACATTAGCCCGCTTATGTCTCACAATGCCACATATTCAACTACGCTGCCATTAGGCTATTGTCATTTGAGACTTATCCTTGGAACGGCAAGACGGAAAGCTCTTTGTTTCCTTCGGACAACTCGTGTCTGTCTCAGCCGGTCACCTCTTTGGTGGGTGAACCTGGTAGCGGCGGCGGCGGCGGCGGTGACAGCCGTGCTCGTGCCGCGATGGTGGCAGCTTCTCCGTTCTCAATCATCTGCCGGGTGTGGGCGTTTAGCCTGGCCTTTCCAGGCTTTCTATTGGATGACTGCTGGTCAAAGACGTCGAGTCCTCTTCAAAGAACATGCGCCGACGCTTTGCCGCGTGAAGGGCGTTAAGAACAACCAAACCCGTACTTTCGACATCATCTACCCCTTGCTTTCGACGCAAAGAACAATTCCCTCGCCGTGCCGATCATCTTTCCTTCTACTTCACAAGGCTGGCAAATCAACTTCAGTTGGAATTGTACAGGGCGGGACTGTGAATCAGGTGCAAGCAAACTTTTCCCTGAGACCTTTTGCCGTCGTGGATGCTTGTTTGTACGACCTCATGGCACATGGTTGCAAAACTATTATAGGTGTCGATAGATCAATCCCCCAACCTGAGAACCTTCAAACCCCTGAAGCACACACATCGGGCCGCAGCTGAGAGAGCCTATTGGCAAGGCATGGCAGCAACAGCGGTCAGGGTAGGAACATCGTCAAGACGGTCTAACATACATTCTTGACTCTTACTCGTTCGGGACCATGTCGCCGAAACAAGCTGCGGCAAGCTATTGGGATCAGCTGAATTTCGAGATGGCACACGCAGTAGCCGTCTATCATCCCTTTTTTTCAAAACCCTGGGGATGCGATACAGCCAGGGAACTGTATAATACGGGGTTCCAGAGGAAACGAGCATGTCTGTGGCCAATGCGATAGTTCATTCAGTCCGAATGACAAACTTCGCCCAAGACCTCGGAGTCGAGAGTTCTGCGGCCAGATGTTCAACCTTATTGTAGACTGGCCTCGAAGTTGACCGAGATGCGTTTCTACAGATAACCTGCGCACAAGTGCCTGCTACTATTGCCCGCGGGCGGCATGATCCCTTGCGGGATGCGGGCTTGTCGACCTTCCCGCGCACCATTCCACATACTAAGCTGCAGCCCAGCCAGGACTGGGGCGGATCCCGCCATCATCTTCATCTGCGGCGGCACAGTATCCGCTGGCATCCATCAGCAAGCAAGCCAGCAGCATCACTGCTGGCGGCCCCCGGTTTCCACGCCGTCCAGACCCTGCAGACATCTTAAATCTTAGGCTGCCAAACATGGTAGATTTGACAGGGGTTGGGGTGTGATGCTGATGTTGGCTTGAGCACTTGCATGACCCAGCTGCAAGGCGGCTAAGCAGCTCTAAAACACGACCAATGAACGACCCTAGATAGCATATTGGAGGGAGGGGTGCGTTTCAGTACCCTCCATGAGCAGCCATTCCCGATTTGTATAGGTACCTAGATACAACGGCTGCTTAGCTGCAGAGCGAGCGTCATCTTGGCCTCAGGCAATTAGACAACCTTGAACTTCTTACCCTCTCTCCTCTTGCTGGGACATGAGTAAAAGTTTCAATCGCTGTCAACTGGCACGGATTCTAACCCCACTCGCGGCGAACGACGGCCTTCGGGGCCCTCTCTCTCTCTCTGTCTTTTTCTCTCTCACCTCTCCATGCCAGCCCAAAGAACCTTCCGGGATAGACACCTTTGACAAAATGTCCAACTAGCCCGTCATCGGTTGAATAGGATTGATCCGCTCTGAAGAAGAAGAAGAAAAGAGAAAGAGTTGGCCTTGACACGATCGGCATGGCTAGAGCCACCGGTCGATTCATTCACAAACAGACTCAACTCCCCCTCGGCAGGTAATTCGCCTAGGAGCGATGGCAGCCACTCTTGCAACAGCAACACTGAGTCGGCCGTAACCGTCCTGTACTAAATAGTCATCAGAACCTCCACGTCGCTCTTCTAATGCCTGTTGCGATTTACGAGCCACTTGCCGCTTTGGAGCCTAGGTCACTGATGTCAGATTTGGCGGAAGGCTCCATGCTCTCCTAGCCACATTAGCTTACCCGTCAACTCACTCACTCACCCTCTCTTTCCCTCCCCCTCACCATCCCTCCCTCTCTCTATCCATCTCTTTCTCTTTCTCACACCAAATCACTCTTGCTCTGCAAGGTACCGGGAACGTACTGCGTACTCAACCTTTCACTTGCTGACCTTCTGATACTCTTTCTGTTCGGCGCTGGCAAGGAATAATACCATTCTCGGCATGCACTACCTTGTCGAGCGCTGCTAAAGCCCGCCGGGATAAGTGCCAACCAACTGAGTTTATCTGGAAGAATATACTTTGCGTCTACTGTGGAAACAGCAAGAGTTCTAGCGGCTTCGGACACGGTCCGGGTCTCCTCTTCTGATCATTGAGACCAACGAGCACGGTAGCTCTTTTTTCACAGCCCTGAAAGCCAGCTTCGGGTCAGTATATGAGGCGGTGGTGCAGGGTCTTGGGAACCTCACCGGTGCGTTCGCAGCCCGACTTTCCCGTACAAAAAGACAAATGAGGTCCTGAGTGAGCCACCGTACGTAAGGGCACAGAGGGCTCGATCTCAGTAGGCCAACTCAGCTTCGCACAAAAACGTTAAGGACAGCTCGATGGAGGCCATGTAGCAGATACTTTCTGGCTGCGCTCCTGCTTCCCCGGCCGGGGCCTGCAGCAAATCTGGCGCTTTGGCTTATCAGTCGCGCGCCATCTTCGCTTTCTGACTGGGATGGCAAAGATCCTAGCATAGCATCGAACCGCGCCGCATCCAGGCGAATCACAGCAATCCACGTTGTCGGCTGCCACACCATTTACAACACATTCGGATCTACGCCTACAATCACGCCGCGGCGCTGTCTGCTGTACCGGGACTCTTTCCCCAAATTGTCGACGCGTCTACGTGTGAGGTTCGCGATTGGGTCTGCGACGCACTCAACCCGAACAGCCTGGTAAACAAAGAGCATGTTGAGCAGGCTCAAGTCGACTCTGGTTATGCTGCTGCTGCTGCTGCTGCTGTGTCGAGACCGGCAATGTTCTGGGGGCGTTTACCCAATTACCTGTGGGCTTTGTACGAATATGCCACCAGCAACCCATCCGTTTCCTGAGCGCCGCAACAACACTCAGCTCCCGAGCCTACTGAATGGCTGCTTTGCTTATTCTCTGTTATCCCTTTCGTGGGAGACCATGTTCCCCTGCCGAGAAACCAAGCTGCCGGCAAGAGATTCCTTGAAGCGAGAAAGTCTTGTGGAAATCATGTTGTTTGGAAGCCATCTCTTGCTGCTGCCATTCGCCAATTGGCATGCATGAGCGGACCGTTTTCCGCCTTACATGAGAAGCACGAGGAGTTCCTCCCGCAGCTGCGAGCTAGGTAGGTCAGACGGGCGTGGCGTTGGGTGAGGTCTGACAGTATCCCGTACCGTTCCAATGGGTAGTTCCACGTCGTCGACGATGCTGGCCCAATGGGAACGTGGCCGGGACCAGAGACTGCAACTGCCTGCCTACAGGTCTGCGCGACATTGCGTGGGTGAGTGCCAGCGATGATGTCTTGTCATCCATTCAACGAACGACTTTGGCACGACTGAGTAGTCGCACACCAAGCGCCCTCGACCGAATACAGTGCAGCGGCGACGGTGGCGGCAGCAATAACAGTTCTTGTTACGAGGCTGACAGTCGCCTCCCGAGAACGAGCCTCACAGAAAGATGCGTCCTCGGTGGTATCATCTTCTTCCATTGCCGAAAGTCACAGCCTACCCCGGATATATGCCCGCGGTTTGTGTAAGCGACCATGTATATCAGAGTAAACCCCCAGACGAGGTACTGGTTACATGTCCCAAGTGGCATCCCACCTTTTTGCGACTCTCATATTTCCGACAAGAAGCGAACGTTGGAGACCACCGAGACAGTTTTGTGTTTGCAGCATACAACTATAGGCATCGGTTCGACGAAGACACGAGATGATGTCGTCTCTCGACACTGTGGCGTTGAGGCGCCTCGGGCGAGGTTGGCGGATGTGATAATGGCTTCACCAATTGGGCTTAGCATCCTCCTCACCGCTACTCTCGTGGCCGATTTACGATGACGCCCTCTCCTCTCTGGCCTCACCCACCCAGCTCTTCGTTCTGCCGGGATCTGGAGGTGGTGATAATGGCACGCTCAGCAGCCCCCGGAGAGGGGCCAGAGAGGAGAGAGACCCAGGCCTGGAACCCCCTCCGGCCCACCAGCCCAACATCGCTTGCTTCTCCACTGCGGACAAGCCAATAGCCCTATGCCTGAACGAGCTGGCTTGCTGACCCCCCCCCCCACTTGGGAACCATGGTGCGCTGGCAGGGCTACCTTGCCCACTGTTTTCCCGCCGGCTGCCACTGCTGCTGAACGTTGAGTTTTTGCGTGCAGTTTTCACGTGGAGGCGAATGGCATGATGCGATGGCGGAGGGGAAGAGCAGGGGTGGGCGCGAGGAAGGGAGGGGGGTGCGTTGCGCGCCGACGGTCCATCTCCATCGCCCCGTCCCCCTCACTCTCGTCCTCTTTTTCTCCACCCCCCTCCTCCCCGGTCTCCAGTCTCTGTCTCCCTCCTCCGGAACCTCCATCAATCATCAGTCAGTCTTTCGGTCTGCCCTCGTTCAGTTCAAGCCTTCCTTTCACGAAAATACCCTGGGAAATCGCGCAACCGCACACCCATGACGGGATCCCGACTGCTTCTCTTTCCTGCTCTTTGCTCTCTTCCGCCTCGACGAGGGGGGTAGGATTGGGGATTTGCCAACACCGCAAGACGTGGGGCGAGCGGACGACGGCGGCGGCAGCGGTGATGATCGGTCTGTTCCAGCCACGGCTTTTGTTGGCACATTTTCCTCTCATTCTTTCTCTCTCCATTCAACTGCTCTTCATCTTGTCTCGTGTCGTCTCTTTGCCCCCTTGTCGCGTTACGAGCGGCCACCGGATCATCGGTCATCGGTCATCGGTTACTTCAATTCATTCGCCTCGACAGCCGCCGTTCCCCTCCCCTTGTCGTTGATTCTCTCTCAACACAGGGCTCGGACTGAGATTGAGGTGAGACATTTGACGGGAAACTTCGCCGCATCGGGGGAACAATTCGGTGCGCCTGTGGGATACCCCCCGCTTTTTCTCTCAACGACCGCCCGTTTGATGTCTTTGATGATGACAGGCGTGGTGGTTGGTCGTCGCCCGCTTCAAGATGAGGCTCTGGCAAGTCTGGGAGTTTGGTCAGAGGAGAGGGGTTCGTCTGGCTATCGTCATCGCATCGTGATGACACGGAGCCCGCATCCCAGCCGCAGCGGAGCGAGTCCCACACATGTTCTGGCCCTGTCCTGACTGACTGTGCACCCGCGAGGCATAAGCGGACAGGTAGGTTGGCTGGTGTCCCCGACGATCCACGATCCAACGACAGAGGTCCAGCACGGCTGGGTCAGAAACTACGACTACTTATTACTCACGATACCGTTTGGCCACTTAACCAACCCTACCCATGATCATTGGCCCCCCTCAAGACCGGTGGTCCCCCCTTTTTCTCCTCCTCCCGCCTGCCTTTCCGTCTTGTGCATGTGTCGGGATAGCTGCGTGCGTCCCGTAGCCTCGCATGTGTGTGCTGGGAGAGATCTGATGAGAATCGACGTGTCCTACATTAGTGACCCCTGTAAAAGCAGCAGCAGCATCAGCAGCAGCAGGTAGCTGGACCTCTCGTGCGGGAGCACTAGCCTGGCATGCCCTAGTCCTGCGCTGGTGCATTGTGTGGAGAGCTGCACTGCACTCGCGATGGGCGCATGTACGTATGTACATACGTTTTGGCTTGCTTGGTCGGATCTCTTTGTCCCGTGTCCGGCTTGCTTGCTTGCTTGCTTGCTTGCTTGTTGGGTTGGGCTGGGCCTGTTTCGTTTGCCTCACAGCTCGCATTGCCGCTCCTCCAAAATATCTACAACTGCACGAAGCAGATAGCGTGCGTCAGGTGTATGTACTACAGTCGCACAAGGTCGAGTCGAAGCCAGAGGGGGCAAGTATCTACAATGACTCAAAAAGATTCTGGCCGTCCTTCACACACACATACACACGTGTCGTGTCGTTGGCGGGAACAACTTCCCAGCACCCGCGGCACACACACTCACAAACTTGCGTTTCTCTCCGTCTCTCTCTCTTTCTCCCTCTCTTTTCGATTCTCCTTCCGGCCCAGCCCCCCAATCTACCTCGATCAGGCAAGCGGCCGGCGCCGCTGCTGGCCCTGCTTGCTTGCGAAGTTGCTGAGTTGTTTAACGGAAAAGTCTGGGCTGGTTTCTCCCCCCCAGTTGGCCGCCAAATTTGCGGCCCCCCGGCGTGAGATTGATTCTCTTCGGCCGCCTCTGCTGGAGCCCTTGCTGCACGCGCAGGGCGGGCGGACGATGGGCGGAACACCTCGCCTGTTGAGCCTGCGTTACATTCGCAACCCACTCCCACTTTACTTCCCCCTCCCTCTCCCTCTCGATTTTCCTGCCCCCAAACAAACCCCTCTGTCTGCCTAGAGAGCACTGGAGGTTGGTTGGTGGCTTCTCCCCTCCCCTCCCCCCCCCAAAAAGACCCCTGCGAGCGTGAAGTGTCCGTGGGCGAATGCGCGCCGTCGCCTACGCCGCGTCTCGGGTGGTAACATGTCAGATTTGCAAGCGCTAGCTAATTTGTAGAGGTGGATATCGGGGAGGGGTTGCTTCAAGGATACAATCCAAGAGATACTGTACTTGCAGGACATGCCGCAGTATGACAAAATAGTGCGCGGATCTTTTCGTTGAGGGTGAGCCTGGATACAGCTGAAGGCTGAAGCAGCGGCGGAATCGTAAGTCCCCAGCTCCGCCACCGCTACGATGAGGAGATCTTGCCGCAGTAGCAGCAGCTGTAATCTCTTTGGAGCCAAAACCCCAATGGCGGAAATCTCCATGTCGTTGAGCGAAGGGGCGAAATCATTCATCTGTAGGAAGCGACTTCCGCCGCCGTTGGCATACAGACCCAATCATTATGTCCCGGATGCAAGTATGCTTCGCATATGTGCCCGTCGCAGCAGTGCTAGTGTATCCGTACTGTGATGAGCAGCATGTAAGGCAAGGCAATGCAGCAAGCCCCTAGCCTTGGGTACATAGTACGGTACGGAGACGCTGTGAGACTTTTTCCCACATGCCGTTGCCCATTGTTGAACTGTTCTTCCTTTGTCGCGCACGGGGTCTGGCTTTGTTTCTGGTTTCTCCCCTCTCCTCTGTGTTCTCTTTCTTCTCTCCTTCGGGGACCCAACCAAAGCAGGACGGCTGCGCTGTGCCGGTTTGGTATTCGGGCAGAGACTAACATCGATAACCCTCCACGTAGTTTGACTTCTGACAGCCACCCTCCTCCTTGCGGTGTCGCGCACAGTCTTTGGCCGGCAAGCCGGGTACGTAGACGGCGCGCCGCGGTATTCATTCCAACAATGCGCCCTTTTCTTTCTTCCCCTCTCTACCGCCAAAAGCAGGAGGGTGTGAGGTACATCTTTCATGGTTGCCAGTTTTGCTCTCTAATCAATCCCGAATTTAGCTCCCGAGGCGAGACACAACCTTTCTGTCTGGGACACGACCGGTGTGAGCCAGGAGGGTGGAATAATAATAATCATGACAGCAATATTGGTGATGTTCGGGATCGGTTCTGGCCGGCTATCTTCGAGATATCCACACACGCTCACATCGTCCGTTGGTCGCGCGCCCGCTTGCCACGACCCAGGGTCGGCCGCGCGAGGTGGATGCCGTACGTAAACAAACCAGTCTCGACTTGGCCAGGCCGGTCAAGGCAGGCAGCTTCCTTTGCCCACCCCCGGGAGAGAAAAGGGTCGGTTGCCTGCATGCGCGCGTTCGGGTATGCATGCTGCTCAAACATGGGGTGGCGGCGGCGAGATCACGGATCACATAGGAGCCCTGGGGTGCCTCGTCTGTCGAGCAAGTCGGGTCTCACGGTGTCCTAGGGGAAACAGAGCAGGTGTCGAGAGATGGCTCTTGCGCCCCTGGACCGCAGCAGACAGGCGCATGCCAGGCAGATCATGTAATTGTCAGGGACGGGGTCAAGCGAAAGTGAAGTGGAACTGCGCGCGCTCGAGCTGAGATTCGTTTTTCTTGCCGTCTGTCTGCCGCTTAGGAGTGGCACTGTCAAGCTTAATACATAATGGATGGAATCTTCAAGTCGTCGGGAGAGAGCTTGGAAGCTTGAAACAGCTCACCCACCCCCTCCCTCCCCCTCCGTGGCCCCTGTGCTCGTCCCTGCGTCCCTGACTGATATCACATGAGGGGAAGGGAGTGGGAGCTTGGGGCTCGGCGGTGCGAGATTGAGTTTCTAATGACCTTGTTCCGGAGCATCTTGCCTTGCTTACTTGTGCCTACCCCCGGAACACTGTCGTATGTACATAGTAGAACAAATGCTGTCTCTTGTCTGGCCTTGCCTTTATTTTCAGTCCGTCAAGGTTGCTCGTTGGATTATGTGGTGGTTCCCCAAGGCAGGGTTACGTAGCGGAATGGGTTTTGGTGCATTGCTCAGCATTGCTCAGTGTCGCGCGGCGAAGCGTTGAAGAAATGCGGAGCGTATGTCGCGCAGAATCTGCAAGCCTCGGCATCCTGTCGGTTTCCCATTTCTTTTTCCACGACATTTGTCGTCTTGTCATTTCTCGGAGTTTTCCAGTAAGTGGCATGTTGGTGGTTTGATGGATAAGCAGCAGGACGTGGCACATTGCATCAACGTTCCCCTGGGTCCATCCTTCAACTCCAGCCCTGTCCGGTAAAAGCTAGCCGCGAAACACAGCGGCGGAAAGGGAGAGGCTCGAAAATAGGTTGGTAGGTAGTGTGGTGGGCAGCGGTGCAGCGGGCATCGTGCATGAACTCCTGGTACGGCATGATTAAGATGGGTGTGTTATACATGTGACGGAGCACCGCCTGCTTGTTGCGTATCCAAGGGTCGACCTGGAGAAGATCAGGACCGAAAAGCAGGACGATTAAAGAGAAAAGTTTCGTGAACAAGGAAGCTTGCATTTCCCGGGTGCAGTTGGCATGCAAGCACAAGTGCGTGCGGTGGCCTGGGAGGAGGTGAAGGTGGCAGACATGGGAGTCCCCGAGTCTTCTGTACCAGGCCAGGTCCGGGGCGGATGAGATCGCCTTTTCGTTTGGTGTTTCCCGCCTCCCGCCGCGCGGCGGATGCAGCGATGCAAGTCAATTCGTCTTCCGAAGCTAGGTACGCCTTTCCTCGAGGAAGCTTGGACTCTAAGCTTTTCTCTCGTCACCTCTCTGAACCGCCCGCAATGGGGCGAAGCTTCGGCGTAATGTGAAGCAGCCAACATCGGCTGTGCAAGCTTGTCTCTCAACCTTTAAGGTGCAAGCTTCGGCCGATGGGGATCGTGATGTGCATAACTGGCGGCGTCTGTGTGTGATGCCACCCCGGATGATGTTAGAGGCCGATTGGGTGGCCTTATTTTTCGCCTCACCAAGAGACCCGGGTGCGGACAAGACGATGAAGTCTGTCTCCTTCAGTGACGTGAGTACTCTGGGTACAGATACGTCTAAAAAATGGCATTGTCTGATGGTGGGCAGGCATGACCATCTGTTGAGTCGGTTGATGGGGGTGTGATGCGAGCGGCACGAAGCAGTAGCTGCGGCAAGAAGACATAATGATGGAGGACAAATGGACCTGGAGTCGGGTTTCGCACTCGCATTTGCTGAGCCTAGACCTAGACATGGCCCCCGACTGAGTGTCCTGAGAGGTGACAGTGTAGAGGCAGAAAGGGTGATTAGACCCCTTCTCTCTGTTGCCCCAGGGTCTGTTCATCCCCATGGCCCCGATTCACACTGACAGTTCCGGCTGCAGTTCCGTAGGCTCGTGTGCTGCTCGTGAGAAGGAAACATGTCGGTCGTCTTAGAGGTGGAAGAGGGTGTGGCTGGTCCGGTGTTTGGGCCTGATGTCGGGACCTGCAGGAGATTCAGAGAGGTTGAAGCTGAGGTGAAAGGTCCCCTGAGGTCGGAGCGTTCGGTTTTGCAACAAGAAGGTTCTGAGGGATCTTGACATGCACGTAGATTTTGGGGATGACGGCATTCAGTTGGGGAAAAGTCGGTGCGCCGAAGGTGCTGTTGCCGCCGCGAGGCCACACCTCTATCCAGATTGGTAACTTCCAGCTTCAGGTAACTTTGCCTTACTCGGGAAGCTTTTGTCGGGTGTGTCGGCCTCCATGCTTAACCTTTCGTGAAGTGAGACGGCGACGCGTACTGAGCAGGTGCTCACGAAGCATCGAGGTGAGAGCGCAGTGAGCTTCGGTGTGGGTCGGTCACATGTCTAGTCATGTGATTGCGCGATTGGTACGTGCCTGTATTGGCTCTTGATGAGGATGCGCTTGGTCTCTCTAGTCTGCGGCGTCGCGTAATTCACGTTATTTGCTCGCAACAGAGACGCTCCTTTGTTTGCTCATGAAGACACCAAAGGCAAAAAACATAAACAAACGAAAAAAAAACCACTTTCTCTCAGAATTATGGTCTCTCGGTTTCACACCTACCACATGGCCTCGACTAGCATCACATTATCGACACGCATGACATCTGTATCGTAGCGCCACCTTGACCCCAATTGCTTGACACACCCTAGCAAGAAGAAACATAAGAAAGAAGAAAAACCAGTGGGGTGTGTTGGACCGACCAAATATGCCGTCGCCGGAGAAGCCTTCCGTCCCGCCGGCTGCAAAGCCCCGCTTCGGCAACAACTTCGACCCATACAACTCCAGTGCTACTGGCCACCAGCGTCCAGACAACACCCCGGGCGCGACAACGGGGTGGCGAACCAGCCGCGCCCGCAAGCTCTCAGAGCAGTTCGCCGGCGGTAACTCGGGTGGGATCCGCATGAGCGATACCTATGGCGCCGGCAGCGAGGACTTTGACGAGAAGCTGAAGATGGTCGTACCCAAGGACGTGAGGATGAGGGCAAAGATGAGCGTAGCAGACATGCTCGCTCGGCCAGGGCTGATGAGGAGCGGCTCTTCCGTCTCCGAAACAGGATCTGCGGCGTCGAATACATCTGCCGTGGGTGGAATTCTGAAAAGTGATGAAGAGATTGTCGAGGCTCGCTGGAAGGAGGACGAGGAGAAGGAGGCAAAGAAGGCCGTCGGCAGGGGCCTGTTCGAGGGCGTTACGGTCTATGTCAACGGGAGCACGCACCCCATCATCTCTGATCACCGACTCAAGCGCGTGTTGGTTGAGAACGGCGCGCGGATGTCTATTCATCTTGGCCGGAGGCAGGTCACGCATGTTATTGTTGGGAGGCCGGCGGGCATAGGAGCCGGGGCTGGTGGAGGGCTCGCAAGCGGTAAGTTGGACAAGGAGATTCGTAAGGTTGGCGGGTGTGCTGTGAAATATGTCGGCGTCGAGTGGTCAGTTCCCTGCATCTCTCTTTCTGTGTTTAGTCCCTAAAGGAGACTTGCTAACACCTAGACAGGGTTATGGAGAGCCTCAAGGCGGGGAGCCGACTGCCCGAGGTGCGGTTTGCACCCCTTAAAGTTGCTCGAGAAGGCCAAAGGAGCGTCTACGGCATGTATGGGAAACACTCCTCTGGGGAGTCTCCCACCGGGTCGGCAAGTTGAGTGGCCTCCTATCTGGAGGATTTACGATGTATGCGAGTATAGGCCGACTCTTCAGAGATCGCCTCGATGATCATTTTGTGCGTGGGAAGGGTTGGGACAAGGGCTGGGAGCATAACGATACCAAGCATGAACTACAGGCATACGGCGATTCAGCATACGAGGTGTTAGTTAGGAGTTATCGATGTTCAGCGCACTTTCTCCAATTAGAGATAACTTTTAATCCGCAACGAACCAACTGATTTCCGTCGTTGATCCGTCTTCTCACATATGTTATTGAATCTCCGTAGCACAGCCCTCGTACACTCTGCGCGATCACATCACTAGAGAGGAGCAAGACGCCATACCTCCCACTCCCTGTCCTGGCTTCGAAGAAGAGGGGTTACACGCCAGACGGCCCGTAAGCAAACATAGTACGACGGCGCGACTCGACACGGGTGTCGCGTAATTCTGGTCTCTTGGAGCCTTGTCTGTTTCGTCACGGCTGTAGACGGGTACGCGGCAAGACTCATTACGTAGGTCCTCGCACAGGACTAGTTGCGAGGGTTCTGGGGTGGGAGGTGCGACCCAGTAGGTTGTGAACAATAGGAGTAGGATACGGGACGGGAATTCTCGGGTTTTCATACCGCTCTGCGGACGCGTGATGCTTGTAGTGGCGGTTTTGCGTTGCACCACGGACGTTGCTGGTGGCAATCTTCAGCTGGAAGGCATGGGCAGGCCTATTCGGATCCGTTTCTTGTGATATCATTAGAAAAGATGTTGAGGCCAGTGCCTTTTGGATATGCTGCCGTTGCCGACAGGATATCTTTAAAACATAGAGCCTGTCCTGTCGACTGGGTAGCTGCCGTGGACTATCTTGGCGGACTAGAATGTGGTTCGTTGTCGAAAACGATGGAAGACGGAATGTTTATTTATTTTCGATCTCCCGTATCCTCGCTTTGAGGCCCTCGATACGAACCCGTCTGTGACACAAGTCTTGGCATAACAACGATCGAGAGTCTTACTCGTACTCCAGGGGTATCTTGACGGCCTCGAGGATTGCGGATTGGACACGCATCTCTGAGTTTAGGTATATCGTTGTCAGGTTTTGGACGAGCTCCGCTTCAGATAGAGAGTAGTCAACAGTGAAAATGCGACATGAGCTTGCTTTGGGTCACTTGGGCTTCAGCCTTGCTCCCAACTTCCTTTAGGCACAACTTTCGAACTTTGGACTGGTATCTATGTGAACTCTACTTATTCAATTGACCGTATACGCTCAAGAAGATGAAAACCTTCCAGAGAGACATATATCGCTTGTCATAGTTGCAAAACACTCGCCCCTTCGCGGAGAGTCTCCGCGAGAATCAGTACTTTTCGTGCCACAGAGATAGGCAATGCTACGAGTCTCAATTTCGTTTTTACTGCCTACAGTCGCCAGTTTCTATCTGTCATGACATCTTGAATAGAGTATGGTAGCCAAGATGTTTTTGATCCCACTCATGCTCATTGTAGTTCACCGGGTCTCAGTGCTCACATGGGGTTCTCTAGATAGACTTGCTTTGAATAACTCAAGAAATCAATTTATTCACCAATGTTTTCCCAAGAGCTAGACTCCCTTGAATTGAAAACGACTAAACCCTCATTTTTCGCTTGCAATCACTACTTTATCGACTTCTTCGCTTCTGACATTGTTATTCTTCACATATTCGTGTCACATCGTCATGTTCTAGGCACTATTTCGTTTTCATTATTTTCCTTCCTCTAGCCGCCTCTTTGACGTACACACAGATCAACTGCTTTCATTTAGAAAATGGGGTAAGAAAAAAAAAGATTTCCGGTCAACAAGCAGCTTCGCCCTCTAGGTAGCTACCGAAGAGACGAATGTACCTGGGCTGAATATTGTTTCGACCCGGGAATTGGAAATCTTCAACCCACAATCACACAAGAAAACATTACAACTGTACCAAGGGGCGAAACTGAGACATATATCTGTGGTATACCGCTATCTAATATGTCCACGTGCTTACGACCCATCTACAACTTCGCTCTAGCCTCCGTACTCTTATGCCCATCTCCCCTCACCTCCCAATACTCCCGTACCTTGGCTCTCGCAACCTCCACCGCCCCGGCATCCTCGACCGTGCTCGGCACCTGCACCTCCTTGTCGAACTCGCCATGAACCGCGTTCTCCAGCAACTCCCGCAGCACGCGCCGCAGAGTCTTGCCGCTTCGCGTCTTGGGAATCATCCCTTTCCCCTGGATGAGCCCGCCCAGCGTCGCGATGGCGCCGACCTGCGAGCGCACGAGCGCATTGATCTCATCGGCAAGCTTTGCGTCGGGCACCGCCGAGGCCGGGTGCTCGGGTGTCGAGAGCGTGATGAAGGCGAAGGGGAGCTGGCCCTTGAGCGCGTCGGGGATGCCCACCACGCAGGCCTCGGCGACGAGGGGGTGCGATGTTATGGCTTGTTCGAGGCCGCCTATTCCGTGTTAGCTTCGCTGTCTTCTGTACGGGTCTAGAAGTAGTTGACTCACCACTCGACAGCCGATGGGCACTGACGTTGAGAACATCGTCGTTACGGGACATGACATTGACATAGCCCTCGGCGTCGATATAGCCTGCGTCGCCCGTGTCCAACCACTTACCATCGAAGCGCTTCAGATATCCTTTATAGAACCGCTCTTCGTCCTGCCACAATGTCCTAAACGCCGTCGGAGCAAGGGGAAGCCCCAAGACAATATTACCCATCGTGCCCCGAGGAACCTCCTTGCCGCCGTCGTCCACGATTCGGACATCGAATCCAGGCATTGCTTTACCGGCACTGCCCGGCTTGATCGTTGGAGGAGGGTGATCCCGAACATCGGTTCTCCGGTCCTCGGCGGCGTGCGGTGCCAGAGCCCTCCCGGTGATGGGCGAGCCGGCCTCTGTCGACCACCAGTTATCCACGACGTGGGCGTCGATCGCGCCATAGGCTTCGAGGAGTTCTTGGTACATGGTGATGATTGCTGGTTCGGAACGCTCGCCCGCGAGGAAGAGCCCTTTGAGTGTCTTTAGACCACCCCGTTCTCCTACTTGCTTCAAGAACTTGTTCTCGGGATCACCTCGCTTGATAGCCCTCAGGGCCGTGGGCGCCGTGAACATGGTGTTGACCTTGTACTCCTCTACAATGCGCCAGAAAGCAGAGGCATCTGGGGTTCCCACCGGTTTACCTTCGTAAAGAACGGTGGCGGCGCCCGTGAATAAAGGGGCATATGCGATGTAGCTGTGACCGACAACCTACATCACCTGTCAGAAGTAGCTCACATGGACAGATGGCTTGCAGCAACATACCCAACCAATATCAGATGCCGTAAAAGACACACATCCCGGGCCATGAATGTTAAAGAGGTAACTGATGGAGAGGTGCAACCCCACAGCGTGCCCTGCAGCGTCCCTCAACACCCCCTTTGGCGACCCTGTGGTCCCCGACGTGTGAATGATGTAGATCGGATCCGTCGACTTGACCGGCACGCACTCGGCCCGTACACCCCTCGCGCGGCAGCTTTTGACGATGCTCTGCCAGTTCCTCTCACCGTCGTTCCTGCGGATGGGGTGCCACCGCACCTGGTCGCGCTGCCACACAACGACCTTGTCGGGCTTGTGCGTGGAGATCTGGCACGCCTCCTCGACGAGGGGCTTGTAACTCATGGGCGGTTTGTTGCCTTCGATGCCGCACGAGGCCGTCAGGATGGCCACGGGCTGGGACGCCTCTATACGCTGGGCAAGGGCGTTGGGGGCAAATCCGCCAAAGACCACAGCGTGGATGGCGCCTAGGCGACTGACGGCGAGGATGCCGATCAACGCCGCGGGGATCATTGGCACTGGGTCTTGTGTGAGCTCATTCTGACATGCAACTCATCTTGTTCATGTGGAGATGAGACTCACTATAAACCAGGACGACATCGCCCTTCTTCACGCCCTCCTCCCTCAATGCCCCAGCAAACACCTCAACCTCGTCAAGTAGCTGCTTGTACGTAATAGTCTGCTTCGTGTTGGTGACAGGGCTGTCGTAGAATATCGCCGGGGCTTCGCCCTTGCCATCATGGACGT
The DNA here is from genome assembly GCA_001625285.1 of Colletotrichum incanum. Taxonomy (NCBI): domain Eukaryota; kingdom Fungi; phylum Ascomycota; class Sordariomycetes; order Glomerellales; family Glomerellaceae; genus Colletotrichum; species Colletotrichum incanum. The sequence continues at coordinate 84,122 of LFIW01001088.1, forward strand.
GGCGGTCGACGCAGTTGAAGCAAGTCGAGATCTCGCCGTCCGGAAACCATTCCCAGGTGTCGTGGGTCACGCCGCTCTTGAGCGTCTTCTCGGTGACTTTTAATGTAGATGAGGGTTTCTTGTGCCAGTGCAGATGTTCGGCCTGGTGAGCCCAGAAGCCCTCGGGGTCCTCAAGGGAACGGCGCAGGACCTCGTCTTGAGGGTGTAAGCTATCCATGGCCGATACGGTGTGAGTCAGGCTTTGTTGGGAAGGACGGACGGTGGGAAAATGAGACGGCGTAAAACAATGAATTTACAATCAAGAATGGCAGTGAGACACGGGACAGATTTCACAAGAACACCACTACGAGCCGAGTAAACACGCCAAGCTCGGCTCTCTCGAGTAATCGGACGGCTGGAAGTTTGGAGGTTGAGACGGAGGTTGAGATATAATACATGGGTATCGGTGCAGCTGCTGACGTGCTCCTTGCGGACTGTTGGGTGCGGTCCTGGGGATGAGGAGACTTCCCCGCACTCCGTTGACCCGGGGTAAGGGGACTGACCGTCATTGCCGACCACGCCGACGCCGCCAGCCGAACTTGGCTTCTTTCGGCCGGGGATCCTATTGGGGTGGATGAAACCTCCAGGGCATATTTGCTCGTATCCCACTCTTCGGGTTAGGGCATAGGCAAATGGAACATGTCTGGCGCTTCTCCGAAATGTCTAAACGTATTCCAAAGGGCGAGTTTGAAGGAGCATACTTTCAGGGTTGAGAGACTTGTTCGACTGCATTCTTCAAACAAAAGACTCATGGATTGCCAACAAGCCCCATCATGTTCCATACATTTGTGATCGTCGACCGCTGGATTCGACATGCGATAGCCAGCCATCGGTCTAGCCATAGCATCTGGGAACGATACGTGGGGTAAAGTCGGCATTGCTTAAACTCATCTTTCCACAACAGCGGTCCCCACCACGGCTCCCCGCAAGACCCATTCCTCCTGCAGGTCCCTCCCCGATGGTGCTTCAGCGAGGCAGGACTTGATGGCATCGTTAACCCGAAAAGTCATTCGACCTTCCGCAAATCAAGTATTTTCGGACCCGACTATGATGCATTTAGCAAGGACAATCGAGCTTGTGGTTTGTCCGAAAGACAATGACGAGAGACGCCTCTTGCTGCCGTTTGACTTGGGGATGGGGAGAAGCCGACGGCCATCCAAGAGAATCGGATATAGCTACTGGCGCAGATATCTTACATTTTTTGTTTTATTCTTTAAAAAAATTTCAATGGCGAAATCGAACAAGTTCCCAATTCTTTGCAAAACTGTTTGCGTTGAGAACCAGACGGGCCCTCGCGAGAGTCTCACAGTCCCCGATCTGCTTGTTGCTCAGCTGATTGCGCGCAAGGCAGACGCAAGGATAAGAAGACAGAGAGGTCAGGAAGATCAAAAAGAAACATAGGTCTACGCAAGGGACGTACGTGTAAGGGTACGGTGCACCGGCACATCGCCAGCATCGTCCGGCAGCGTCGGCGGCCGACTCGGCCGACATTCCCACTCCCCTTCTCCCACGCAGGGTGCCTTGAGTCCAGACATTGTCCAGAAACCGCTCAACGCACACGGAACGAGACCGACAGCCCCCAAGCTTGCCAGATTGCCTGCTTGCCTGTATCTGTGTGTGCCCAGGGAAGACCCCAGCGCACGGGTTCATCTGACAACTCCCTTCCGACACGATACCATTCTGGGTCTCTCGCACCCGGGATGACAATGTGTGGGCTCTTGACATTCGTGGAAGTCCAATTAATGGCGATCGACGTGGCGAAGCCCAGAGGAGCTGGTAATCTCGCTTGGGCCCATCTCGCATCATGGGTCTTGCTGCGGGGTTTTGCTGCATCGTCGACTCTTTTATGTGCATATTGCCGTATCCGGAGTGAGGGCGAGAGAGTGGGCGTGGATGTTAAGATACCTCGTTCAACGGGAATCTCACTCCATTTTCGGATCCTTTCATTCTTCAAAGTCGATGAACAACTTCATTGTTTGTCAGACTAAGGTCGCGCCCCCTCCTCCCCCCGTCCACATTCCATATATGCCGAAAACAATCAGTTCGTGCGGTTGCATTGTCAAGTCGAGCACGTGTAGAAGGAAATGGCCTGGCCCGAAGACTGCTCAGCAGTGGGCGATCCACCCACGCGCCCATTCCAGTTCGTCCCAATCCGACGCAAACCTGTCGCACAGCTGCAGTGCACGCCTCTACCCGCCCGACCAAGCACCGCAAGACGCAGGTACAGCGCGCATGAGCGCCGGGTGGAACAAAGAAAGGGGGTGCTGTAAGCATTGGATAGTTCCCCTGGAAAGTTGGACACTGCAGCACCCCCCTCCCCCCCCCCCCCTTTCAGGAACCAGTAAACAAAACAACCTTAATCGAAGTGAGGCAACGGCATGTCAGCTCAATGCTCATGCTCAGCCCATCCCTAGAACGGGCGGTCAACGGCTGAAAGGCGCCGACAGGACCAATGCATCTGTAGTTGCTGGGGTCGCATCTCAGCTGAGCTCAAGTATTGTCCCCATTCCATTCAAGGCATCACCCAAAGGCACGGGATTGGCATGACGCGTCTCTGTCTCCTCCAAGAGCCCCCCCAGAAGCATCCAAGACATGTTCCAAGAATGTACTTGTATGCAGACGAGGAAATGCGGTACGGCAGCGGCGCAAAAAACCATTCGGACTGCGCCCCCGAAGGTACAACTATACGGGCTCTCCAAAAATGACGCCCAGCGCAAGCGAAATGAAACTGCAGACCCCCCCCCCCCCCCCCCCCAATGGATCCTCCCCCCTGCGACTCGCAACTGGACGAGCACCAGAGCACAGGCATCCTAAGCGTTTCCTGACTGACAATCCAAGTTGGAATATCAATCACTGTTGAGCACCTTGCATGATATACACCCAGTCTCGCGGCCCACAACCCGTACCAGTCAAGTTCCCCTTGGTCCCTCGCTGCAAGCACCGACTCGACTCTATTTTCTCTACCCTCCTTTCCGTAGGCGCTGGCTTTTCGTCCTCGATCCATTCATTCCCATTCTTTTCCTCAAGGCCCAGCTGCAAGTCTGGCCATTCCATCACTTTCGTCCCGTTCACATCACACTTGCTTCCCACGTCTATTTCCGAGCTGGGAATCCACGAAGCGACAGAGTTACCGACCTCGAGCCTGTCTTTTGTGACCCGCAAACTTCCCATAGTCGAACGACCGTCCGAGGTTCCGGCTCTAATTAACGCACGATTCCAATCCGAGAAAAGACGCCGCGCTGAACGACGCAGAGTTGTGCAGTCTTGGTATCTGCTCATCTCTCACCATTACACACACGCACGCACATACACAGCCTTCTCTCTCTTCCTTCCTCCCTCCCTCCCCCATCGTCACAGGCGGACAGACACGAGCACGGATTTCTTGTCTTGGGTCACTTGAATTAGGACAGTCCAGACGTGGGTAACACGAGACGGGCTGGCTTCGGACCCCCCTTTTGGCGCGTTGTCCGATTTACATACATAGTACTACGGCCTTGTCCATCCACCCACCTTGTCCTCTCCACTGGACACGACACACCCAAAAGGACCGTCCCATCCTTTCCCCGACAACTTAATCCCGTTTCTCGACGCACAACGTACGCAAACCCGAAACACCGTCCTACTTTTGGCATCTACTTCTGCTGGACAGGAACGCAAGAGAAAAAGGCAACTCTAAAAAGGAGTAACAGCCTCTAACTATCCTACCGTTGGACAAACCCTCTTTTGCGAAGACTTCCCCGCCATCGCATCGGCGGTTCTTGCAGAAGCTTTCGGCTACCGTCAGACGGGGGCCAGGTATCGATCCCTGGTGTGCCCGCCACGCGCCAAGATCTCCAGCTTGTCGCTCAGGTCCGAAGTGCATCCATTTGCAGGTTCTGGTTCTATTGGAAGCGGGGGTAGGACTCCAACCGTCATTTCAGTGGCGCCGAGCACCGCACGGCCGACAGACCGCCAGCCATCTCCCTAAATAAGCCCTGGGGGACCCTCTCTAGCCGCCCGCGGCGCACTTTGTTGTTGCTGTTCTGGTTCGGATCGCTTTTTTGGCTTTCTCTCTTGCAGTCGCCGCCGCCGTCCTTGTCATCGTCCGCACCGCATCGCAATCCCCTACGATACCCTTTCTCGTTCCCGAGAACCCAGTCACCGCTTTTTTGATCGCAGCAGCGACAGTCTGCTTGCGCTGTTCTTTCGCGGATCCGATTTTTCGGCTGTTTTCTATATTGATAATTCTGGTCCGGTGACACAATGTCATTGAAACAGGTACGTGCTTTGCGCAGAATCGAGCCCAATCTCGAGAGCTCTGAAAGACCGAGATGGAAACCCCTTTCGATAAGGGCATTGTCACTGACAATTCTTTTGCTGCAGGAAATAGAAACGTGGGTGTCGGCCCTGAGCCGATACGACAACAACGAGTTCGATGAGGCCCTCAAGGACTTCGAGAGGATTTCCGACACGTCAAAAATTCTCTTCAACATGGGTGTCATTCACGCCACATTAGGAGAGCACGAGAAGGCTGTACGTCACGTCTTCCGCCGTACTCTAAGAACTTATTGCTGACTGTGAATCAGGTTGAATGCTACCAACGAGCAATCAAGCTTGACCAGTACTTGGCCGTCGCCTACTTCCAGCAAGGCGTCTCAAATTTCCTACTTGGCGACTTCGAGGAGGCGTTGGCCAACTTTAACGACACGCTTCTCTACCTTCGAGGAAACACAATGATCGACTACGCCCAATTGGGTCTGCTTTTCAAGCTCTACTCTTGCGAAGTCCTCTTCAACAGAGGTCTCTGCTACATCTACCTGCAGCAAAAGGATGCCGGCTTACAGGACCTGTCGTACGCCGTCAAGGAGAAGGTGGTGGAGGATCACAACGTCATTGACGAGGCGATTCGGGAAGAAGCAGAGGTAAGAACGTCGCATTCGCCGTCCCCAGCAAGTCTAACCATAGAATCAGGGATACACCGTCTTCTCGATCCCCGTGGGCGTCGTCTACCGACCGAACGAGGCGAAGGTTCGCAACCTAAAGACAAAAGACTACCTCGGAAAGGCTAGGCTAGTCGCCGCCTCCGATCGCGCGAATGCCTTCACAGGCTTTGCCGGGTCCGAGATCAAGAATGTAGGCAGATCGGTTCCCATTCCTATCAGCTTCTATGGGAATCAATTTGCTAATCAGAGACTTCTTGGTTTACAGGCCGGCAAGAACGACGTCAAGGATGACAGGCCCACTGACAACATCTCCTTCGCCGCTACCAACCTGGTCAAACCCGGTCTGGCATCAAGGAGACAACAGTCCGAACCGCCAAACGGCCGCGGTGTCTTCCCCCCGACACCCCCGCCTGACCAGGTCGAGGCCAATAACGGCGGCACTATGTCTCGTGGACAGTCCGTTCGCAATGGGCCCAAGCCAATGCTTGCGAAGCTGAACATCGAAAACTCGAGACCTAACGAGCGATACCAGAAGACGAGCAGCCCCAACGATCGGAGAGGACCTCCACCCGTGATGAGATCCGAGTCGCGGTCTGCCACGCCTAGCAGAGGATACTCCAGACGCGACCTTCAGATGCGTGGCCGTCCGGTTGATGAGGAGGTGGAGGACGCCTACCCCGATGAACTGTACGATATGTACCAGGGTGGTAACGGCAGCAGCACGAGAACCAGCCGACAGACTTCCCGGCGTGTACCACAACGGTACATGGATGAGGAAGAGGACGGTTCCGACTACGGTTCCTTCGATGAGGGCGACTTCGAGATAGTGTCCAACAGACGCCCAGGCACAAACTCCATGTCTTCACGTGGCGGCTCAAGGAGACCCGAAGTTCGCAAGATTCGCGTCAAGGTTCACGCTGAGGATGTTCGATACATCATGGTCGGCGCGGCAGTTGAGTTCCCCGACTTTGTCGACCGGATCCGCGAGAAGTTCGGTCTCCGCCGGAGATTCAAGATCAAGATCCGCGATGAGGACGTGCCAAACGGTGATATGATCACCATGGGCGATCAAGACGATCTGGACATGGCCATTATGAGCGTGAAGAGCCAAGCAAGGAAGACAAGGCAAGAAATTGGCAAGATGGAGGTAAGTCGCATCCGGGTCCCATTGTGTCGATGGATCGCGCCTCTAACTTCGTTTCGCAGATCTGGGTTCAAGAAATTATGTAGACGATTTATACCCCCAACCAAGCCTTTGACGACGTAATGACCAACAATCTGCTCGCCTCGAGCTCTGCAGCCTTTCCTTCTTCACCTAGTACACTTCTTTTTATTTATTCTCGTCACCATTTGCTGCATTTTCAGAAGGAGTGGTTGTAGACAAGGGCGTACAAAACTAGGAGGTGAATGAGGGGAAAATAAGAGGAGGATGGACAGCAACTCGAGAAAGAAAGAGCCAAGCAGAGCTGGCTCAATGGCACAACCCCCAACAGCCGCGAACGACCACGATCATAGCGTTGCATTGTTTAGAAGGCGGAACAGAAGCTCGGAGGGGCGATTGGCTTTGGCGATTACCGTTTTTGTATTCCCTTACCTTTTATCATCTCTCCCTTCTTGATCCGCCGTAATCTCTACCTCCATCTATCATGTCTTTCTTGGTCCCGAATTTCTGTGTCATCTACGAGCTCATTTTTGCGAAGTCCGCAACACCGAACGATCCTAATGCACCGTGTCATCTAATATGGTTTCCTCCCCTCCCACATGTATGCATGCGTGCGCGTACATGTATGAAAACCGGGCTTCTGTGAAGCCCTGGGAAATGAAGGCAGGCAAAAAGCGGACTGGTCAGGCACTATAGTAATATCCGCGGGTTATGTGTGGTAGATGAAATCATCAGGCCAAATTGAAGAATGAGGATCCCGTCAAGTTAAGTTGCGCATTGCCGCTTTTTTCATGAGGAAATGCGATTGGCGATTGAGAGGTGTGAGTGAGGTGAGCACCTCGTTTTCAAACGAATTGTGACGTTGTGTCAAGTTTCTTCCCACACAGACAGCCCCAACATTAGGTTCTCTTGACATGACCGATTTCTAGTTCCGAGGCAGATAGTATTACCTCTAGACGAAACAACTTTTCTAAGCGCACACACACACACACACACACACACATAGTCTATTCATACAACATCGTACATTGATCGCTTTGCGACAAGTCACATCGGACACCAATATCATGTTTCCTCGGACTAACGTCCTAAACAGCCGTCCCTCTCTCGTTCAACTTTTGGCCATGAAGAAGGAAAGACATAACACGATGCTTGCTGCTCGCCATACACAGGTTTGAAGCAGAAGCGGGAAGCAGAGGGAGAGGGGAGCACAACTATTCCCCGCTCGGCGGTTCAAAGCTCCTCTCACTGCTCGGCGCAGAGCTCGAACCTCGTCAGGGTCTCCGCGCGCCCCAGCAGCGCCAGCTGCAACTTGGCAGGCTTGGCGCCGCGGCTGTGGTCGCCCGTGAGCACGAGCCGCAGCAGCGCGTACGTGGCCTTGTTGATCGGCCTGGCGGGCTTCTCCGGGTCGACGGAGGCGGCGTGGCGCGCGGAGAAGTCGTTGATGACGGACTGCAGCTTGTCCGGGCTCCAGTCGAGCTCGTGGACGTCCCGGAGGGAGGCGTGCAGATCCGCAAGGAGGGCTGGGGGCGGGGTCGTTGTGTCTGGGAGGGAGAGGTTCTCGAGGGACCGGGTGTAGGCGTGTGCCGAGGGGCGGAGGAAGAGGGAAGGGTGCTCGTGGATCAGGTCCAGGGGGTCGATGGGAGAGTCGGCGGCGAGGGTGCGGTAGATTTGGAGGAGGTGGGCGGGGGATGTGGAGGGGGAAGATAGGAGGGGGGTGAGGGAGGTGAAGTCTGCCGTTGAGAAGAAGTTTTTTGGGTTGGTTGGGGAGGTGAGGATCTCGGGCGTTGTGGCTGTCGATGTGTCGTCGGTGGGTGAAGCCTCTTCAGAGGAGGGGGGGGTGGAGGACGAGGGGAGGAGAGATGAGATGTGGGCGAGGAGACTGGTGGTCGGCGGGAGGAGGGCTTGCTTGAGAAGTTCCTCGTCCGCGTTCTCCTCGCGGAGGCGGTGAGTCAGGTGTTTGCGTTGGAAGACGGCGAGTTTGTCTGGGTTGGTCTTGATGTTGCCCTTTGTGAACCTGAGAGAGAACTATCAAGATGATGTTAGTAAGACGCTCATCTCAGGGTCTCGATTCCCGATTCGAGACAGAGGAGACACCGACACATACCTTTTCAGCAAGCTCATTGGTGGTGTAAAACACCTCACCGCCCTTGGCCAGGTCCTTCTCGTTCAAGCTCCAGCCTAGTAACGCAAGCCAGTTGTTCAGCGCCGAGGGGAGGATGCCCTTGTCGCGGTACGATGAGATGTCGATGTCGTGGTTTCGCTTGCTGAGCTTCTCGCCGTTCTGGGCGCAGAGAAGACCGGCGTGGGCGAAGGTCGGGGGTTCCCACTTGAGGGCGTCGTAGAGGGCGATGTGCTTGGGCGTTGAGATGAGCCATTCCTGTCTCATTGTAAGTTGACCTGGAGATACGTGCCAGAGGGGGGTGGGGGTAAGCATGAAGGGAGACGAACAGCGCCGCGGATGACATGGGTAATCTCCATGAGATGATCGTCAATCACATTGGCGAAGTGGTAGGTCGGGTACCCGTCACTCTTGACGAGGATGAAGTCGTCTTCGTCCTCGTTCTTCTGGTAGTTGCCGTAGACCCGGTCGACAAAGGACGGGCGGCCCTCGCTCCGGAAGCGCACGACGTGCTTCTCGCCGTTAGCGGCACGGCGTTCGGCCTGGGACGGCGGGATGCCGCGACATGTCCCTGGGTAGTGCGCGGAGCCGCCGCCGTCGTCGAGGACCTGCTGCTTGTGGCGCTCGAGGTCGTGTGCTGTGCAGAAGCAGCGGTAGGCCTTACCCTCGTTGAGAAGCTGGGCGGTGTACTTTTTGTAGTAGTCCAGGCGTTTTGACTGCGGCAAGTTTAGATGGGTGATCTGATGATGAAAGGGGTTGAGGGGTGGGGGATTACTTGTTCGTAGGGTCCGTAGGGTCCGCCGACGTCGGGGCCTTCGTCCCAGTTCAGCTCCGCCCATTTGAGGTCTGCGAGTAGACGGTCGACGGCATCATCAACGATACGAGTCTTTTGGAGTGTGTTAGTCTTCCAGTGCCCACCTCAAGTGACGAGCCTCGACTTACCCGGTCCGTGTCTTCAACCCGAATGATGAACTGCCCGCCAGTAGCCCGTGCAATGAGCCAATTGAAAAGTGCAGTTCTTAAAGACCCCAGATGGAGGTACCCTGTTGGCGAGGGGGCGAAGCGCGTCCTAGCCGGCTTGTCAGGCAGCTCACGAAGCCTCTTGTCGGCCAGCGGCGGCAGCTTCTTCCTCAGCGCCTGAAAGCCGCCCTTCGCGGACGAGTGCCATCTCGGGGAGCCCACGCTTCGGCACTGGTAGCATGTATAAAGCGAGTGCTGTAAGGCGGGTCGACCCTGTGGTCTCAGGGCTATTGTCGACATTTTATAAACATTTATTACAACGCTGTGAGAGTGTCACCAGAGAGCCGTTGACGTTGATGAATGAACTGATTTGGGTATGAAATTTGTCGATGAGCTCCAGCCACGTGTGGCGCAGGTAAATATGTATCAAGCGAGGTACCGACTTACACGACAGTACATCTTTCAATGCCCGGCCTGGCAGACCAGCTCGCCACCCAATACCCTTTCAGCACTTTGTTGGTTGTGTACTGCACGGATAAGAGGAATGAAGTTGCTAGAAAACCCATTGGCTAGCGGCTGAATTGTGCGTCCTGTAGTCAGTGCAAGAAACAGTGTCATATCGTCCGACCAGAAATCTCGAACTGTTTGTTAGGTTTCAAGGACAAATTCGGATGACACCGGTGGTATCTGAGCCCCATGTCCGAGATCCTGCCAGAAGACTCGGTTCAGTGTAGCTAAACTGGGAGAAAGTTCGGTATTAAGAATGGTTCCAGGGCTTGAGCTTAGTGCTCCAGAGACCTCGTTCTCGGTAGCCTCGGGTTCCTTGACTGTTGTCTGCCTGTGAAAGTAAACACGGCAATTACACAGGCTCGTCTTCTGGGACGAAAAGCCGAAGAGTCGTGCAACCCAGTGGCTTCAGCATGTCCGGTAGCTGATAAGGAATTCGCTGCAGCCCTAGACCAGACCAAGGAGGCTTCCATAATACTCGGGAAAATAGATGCACAGCAACCAGGGTAAAAAGGTGGCTGGGCACCGCCATGCTGATGAACAGGCGCAGGCGGATAGGTTGCCAGCCCACAGAACGGGGTAGCTTACCTGATATCTGCCGCGCGCTCTGAGGGGAGCCTGGGGGTCGTCCGTCTAGGGACCGTAGGGACCGCTCGCCCCGTAAGGCACTGCATGTACCCCGCCAAACAAAGGCCGCCGCGACAGGTACACCGTCTCGTACCCGTACTCCAGACAAAATATTTTCAAGTGTACTCCACATCCCACCATTTTCACATCTCCAAATCACGCCTTGAAGGTCGAATCTCGAGCGAATCTTTAGCCCGAGTACCCTTCGGAAAGCCTCAATCATGGACAGTGGTGGACCGAGTGCCGGTCCCGACATGTCGGGGGAGGAAGACATTGATCTCTACGGTAAGTCTCTGTTGATGGAGCCCGGGGGGTACTTTTTTTCGCTGTGGATCACATCTGACGCATTCTTCCAGAGCTCCTTGGGATCGATAAGGATGCCTCGCAGGATCAGATCAAGAAGGCATACCGCAAGGTTCGTGATATTCCCTGCTGTTGCGACGACAACAGCCACAACGTCGCACGCAAGAACACTAGGTGCTGACTCGTCATTTCCCCATTCAGGCTGCCCTTCTTCACCACCCCGACAAAGTCCCTGAGGACCGCAGAGAAGAATCGGAAGCAAAGTTCAAAGCCGTCAGCCAGGCCTACGAAATCCTCAAAGATGAGGACAAGCGCCACCTCTACGACACCCACGGCATGGCTGCCTTTGACCCCTCGCGGGGCGGCCCCGGCGGCCCCGGCGGCGTCGAAGTCGACCTGAACGATATCCTGTCACAAATGTTTGGTATGGGCATGGGCGGCCCCGGAGGCCCTGGCGGCGGTCCCAGAAGACCCCGTCGCGGCCCCGACGAGGACCAGCCCTACAAGGTTACGCTTGAGGAGCTGTACAAGGGCAAGACCGTCAAGTTCTCCGCGAACAAGCAGGTTGTCTGCGGTACCTGCAAGGGATCCGGCGCCAAGGCGAACGTCAAGCCCCAACAGTGCGAGAAGTGCAGAGGCGCCGGTATGGCGGAGGCCTTCCGCCAGGTTGGTCCGGGTCTGGTGCGCAAGGAGACCGTCATTTGCGACCGTTGCGAGGGATCCGGCAACTTCTACAAGGAGAAGGACCGCTGCAAGAAGTGCAAGGGCAAGCGCACGACATCCGAGACCAAGGTTCTCGAGATCTACATCCCCAGAGGCTCCCAGAACGGCGAGAGGATTGTGTTGGAGGGAGAGGCGGACCAGTTCCCCGACCAGACGCCTGGAGACATCGTCTTCCACTTGGCCGAGGAGCCTCACGACAACTTCACCCGTATCGGCAACGATCTGTCTGCTGAGCTGAACGTCACCCTGGCCGAGGCTCTTGGTGGCTTCTCCCGGACTGTCTTAACGCACCTTGACGGTCGCGGTATTCACATTGAGAGACCTCGCGGCCAGATCCTTCGCCCCGGTGACATTCTCAAGGTCCCTGGCGAGGGTATGCCTCACAAGCGTGGCGAGGCCAAGGGTGACTTGTACTTGATTGTTAACGTTGAGTTTCCCGAGGATGGCTGGTTGAAGGACGACAAGGAGTACGATGCTCTGAACAAGCTTCTCCCGCCCCCGCCCCCGCCGATTGAGGCCGAGGAGGTTGACGAGGTTGAGTACGAGGAGGTGGACAGCCTGGATTCGGTAAGTTTCTGACATGTCCTGTTGATGAGATGCAGAACTGGCGCTAACGCATGTCTACAGATGGGGGCCAATTCGAGCGACCCGCGATTCGGCGGCGGCGAATGGGAGGACGAGGATGAGGACGATGGCCAGCCTCAGTGTCAGCCTCAGTAAAGAGGCGTTAGGATGATAGAGATTTTAGAGGACAGAGTCTTGGGCTTGAAGCCCTGAACCTCACGACAGACATGACGACCCGGACGGTGTAGGGTGAGCATAGATAGGGATTGGAGAGGAGTTCTGCTTGTTAGGTTGGGCATCATCCCCCTCATGAATGAAAGGCAGCCCACGTATGGGTGCCATGTCACTTCTCGGTTTCCAAGCATTTGTGCAACTAAAGCAAACAATTGTGACACTCGAAGACGACAAACCACTTTGTCAATTTCACTTCATCTCAGGATTCGTCGTGCCAAGCAAATATATTAGTCTAGCCTGTCTACCAGTGCATCAGACAAAGCGACGCTAAACATCACGAAAAGGCATTCTGTGTTGCACAGCAATAATATCGTCACTTGTCGATCTCAATGCAGTTAACCAAACAACGGAGACTCATTTAGATAGAGAAGTTTGGAAGAGGTTGACTCGCAATGCATGGCGCTGATCAAACTTTTGCAAGATAGATATAATACGAATGGACGAAGTAGTACAACAACAACCACTCCCATATAGTATAGTGGTTAGTATACTCCGCTTTCATACGCTTGATGAGATCCGGAGAGTCCCGAGTTCGAACCTCGGTGTGGGAACAATCATTTTTGCTGGTCGTTTCACCAATGGTCAGATGACCTTTTGCATAACTGATTACATTGTAGTCCAAGAGCAAACAGGTCAGCCGTCACTGCACAAGCAATGAGGCACTCGGCTGGTTAGAAGTGTATCTTTTTTATTTTTAAGCATCCACTGCTTTCTCTCGTCTCATTGGTCACCGATTAAAAGAGGCCACCCCGACCGCTAGCGTTTCTAAATGGACCACCCACTTGCACAGTGCACCTACAATTTTTTTTCGGCTGGCCCACACGTGACTGCCAAAAAGCCCTGTGGCTCCCTCCCACAACTTCCTTCCCATCTAAATCCATCTCTCAAAATTTTAACGCCTCCGACTCTGACGACGAACACCCGCCCCGACTAACCAATAGCCAGGAACAGCCGTCAAGGTGAGATTCAGTTGCCGCCGCCCTCACGGTCGACTTATTGTCGTTTTTCCGAATGATTGCTGACGTTGATATCCGTAAAGATGGTCGCCGCAAAGAAGCACGTTCCTATCGTGAAGAAGCGTATGTTCTTTCCCTCCCAACGGCCTATGCACCTTGGCCACCCCTCCACGACCCCGCGCACCCGACAACGACGATGATACACACTACCGACGAGCGAAACTTCCGATTTGTGAACGAGAGCATTGACGGGTGTGATTTTAAACAGGCACGAAGCTCTTCAACCGCCACCAGTCGGACCGCTTTATGCGCGTTGACCGATCATGGCGCAAGCCCAAGGGTATCGACAACCGCGTCCGCCGTCGCTTCAGGGGTAACACTGCTATGCCCTCGGTACGTGGAACACCTTCCTGCTGGATCTGGACCGTCGTCAAGAGGAGGGATTTATGTGTTGGCAGACCGTCATGAACGGAGAGGTTTTGAGTCGAACAACTGCTGACCCGAGTTCCCGCACTACAGATCGGCTTCGGCTCCAACAAGAAGACCAAGTACATGATGCCCTCCGGCCACAAGGCCTTCCTCGTCAGCAACGTCAACGACGTCAACCTCCTGCTGATGCACAACCGCACCTACGCTGCCGAGTGCGTACTACCCCCACATGTCCTTCGCCACGTTCACTTCCCGACGCTGAGCGATGGCAACCTTGACAAGCCCGGGATAGTAGCTAACAATCCCTTGCAGGATCGCCCACAACGTCTCCTCGAGAAAGCGTATCGACATCATCTCCCGCGCGAAGCAGCTTGGCGTCAAGGTCACGAACCCCAAGGCCAAGGTCACCACCGAGGTTTAAGCGAACAAAGCCAGGAATGGTGGCGTGGAATCAGCTATTTGGGGCGAAGGGGGTCATTAGTTTTCGCCGGTCACTTGCGCTGTGCTCTCTCATATCCAGGGAACGGGAATGCATCGGAATACGGTTTCTGCTGCGGCGATGATTCAGGGCTGCGGCTTGGCATGGCTCGTACCGTTGTGCTAGGAAATACAAAAACAAAACACAACCGCAGCCACAACCCAAAAATTCAACGACTTGATGTTCTTTTCAGGGCGTGTTGTTCTCATTACTTACGTCTGATATTGACAAAGACACAAAATGGCGTTGGACGGGGGCAGGGAAAAACAGAATCCTTCATATGCTCGGCAATTCGAGAATATCACCAACCCCTTTGGCACCTCTTATTCCTCGTCACTCTTCCGTGTGCAAGTGAAGGACACTCACGATGTCGTACACATCAAACGGGCCTGCCTGTGTGGTTTCGCCTGCATATTGTGAGGCAAGCATCTCGAAATATGCCTCCACCAAGGACCTATATACCACCGTACCTTTATGACATGGCACTTTCCTCAAGTATCCTATTTTTTAGAGTTCTAGTCTGCCTTCTGAGCGACTCCCTGCAGCGTGAACATAGTAGTAACAGCAGGTGACTTATCGATCAGGCCGCAGTGAAAAATCAGTCACAAGGTGTACTAGCTGGTCGTCCGCAGTACGCGATAAACATTTATGAGGAGTTCTACCAAAATAGTCTTCTGATGGTGTCAGCTATGCTTCGTTAGTGGTAGATTCACGCGCAAGGCAGAAACTGCCGTGGGAAATCAAACACATCCAAATAAATCATCACGATTGGAACCACGACAGGAAAGACTTTCAACATCATTCTTGTCAAAGGTGATGTATTATCTACATAGGTATTACCCGTCTTCCCCTGGTTTCCCTTTATTACATCACGACCAGCTTTCTGGTCGCGGCATTGAAATGAATCCAATAAGGACAGACAAAGATAGACAGGAAACGCTCGCTTTCCCATCCCCGAATTGCAAATGAAAACTCCTGGTATTCATGATCTCGTTATAAAGGAAATGTTGTAGTCGGTTCTGTGATGGGCTGTCGTCAAGGTGGGTAAGGCGGCCTCAGCATTCGCGTAGAGTGGGTAATGTTGCACTCGTCATCGCACCGACACCTTGACGCCGTGAGAACGGCGTCGCGCCTATCTGAAGCAGTGGAAACGGCCGATGCGGAAGCGCCAGGGACCGCGGCGAATGCCGTGGCGGTCTGCGTGGACGCTGGTACCAAAGTTGCGGCCGCCGATGGGTTTGGAGTAGAAGAAGGGCATAGTTGCGTTTGGTGGTCTTAGTAGGTTCTGCTGTTTGCTGGGCGCAGCGTCAGAATGACATTCAAATACTGTGAAAACTCCAAGGAGCCGGAGCGCAGAGGCGTGGAATGCAAATAAGCGGAGAGCTTACCTTCGAGGTATTGGTTTATAGGTACAAAAGCTTGTTGTTTTGTAGTGGCTTGGATTAGGACTTGTAAGACTGGGCAAAGGCCAAGAAGGCGGATGAGGTACTGTATCTTATATACGTCTTGGTGCAGCAGCGGTGACGAGGGAGACAGAGAGAAGGAGGCCACCGGGGGTTTGGTTGAACAAGGTAACGACGACGAACTAGCATACACCCCTTCGCTTGCTTTCCCCAACCTTTCTTGATTGATCCAATGACACAGGGTCCTCAAACTTGGCTGGCAGGTTCTCGCTTGCGCTCTGTGGTGGTGTTGTATGCCAAGAGCTTATTGAAAGGAGAGGTGACGTAGCCGTGGCTGAGCAGCAGATGATGTGTGCATGTTGTGGCTGGGGCGCAGTCCCTTTGCCAGTGACGGAGGGCGCCAAGTAGCCCCGCACATCGGGCTGGTGAGCGACGGAGCACCGGTGATTGGTGGAAGGCCCTGCTCAAGATTTAGTCCTGGGTTCAGATGACTGGTTGTGGCTGTGAAGGGTTCTGGACCTCTCGACGTCGACTGTGACTGCGGGAGGGTCCGCTAAAGCATGCAACATGAGGAGGGAGAGAGTGGTGCTTGGTGAGGTAATAGTGGAAAATGATGAGCGGCGAGCTGAGATGCGAGGGATCGATCGATAGTAAGGTTAGTCGGACCTCCCCCTTCGTTGGCGTCGTTTCTTCGATTTCTCTCCCTTCCCTCATATCGATTTTCTTTATAGAAGGATCATAACTGGGCACACAAGTACCACGACGTCGACATTTGCGAACGCCTGTTCTAGGGACTGTCAGCGATGAACGTTGTTTGGCTCCATCGTTTTGTCCTTTGACATGATGGCTCTGCCCGGCGATCTTATCGTTGCATGCTGCATTACGTTCTTGGCCCACCGAACGAACCCCTGTGAAGTTTTGGAGATGAACGAGCCACATGCCCAGGAGAACATCACGCAGCCGATGACCAAGCACGATTCCTCAGACATACGATACGGCAAACAACCCTCCCAGTGCCATCTCTGTATCGTGAACTCTCACATCGGCAAAATTGGTTGAGTATGGCCTAGGCGGCATCCACTATGGCACTACTCGAGCCCGGCGGAAACAAGCGGCGCCCGCAACGACTGTTTCTCAGCAACTTTCGTTTCGCAACGGCAGCCGTTGTGGAAGACGCTCGTGCTTGTATCAGTTTAGTAAGCCAGCTCAGGACACAGCCGCATGGCAAGCCGAACGGGCAGGTCTGCTAGCTGTTGTCTCGGCACTAGTGCGTCGAGGCTACGCCCTCTCCAGTGGGCCGATTGTCGTGCACGACGATATGTTTTCTCTTTGCTTTTTCTGGTCGTGATTATTTCTCACGGCAACATGCATAGCAACCTTCCGTCGGCCCGTCTCATGTCATGGGTCTTGCTGGAGTTCGCGGCATGGACTTAACTAAAGCAGATATATACCCGTAACGAACCTTTGCAAGCTAGCTAGTGTTCAGAGCTGTCGGCCAGAACTGAAATATCAACATAGTTTCAAGTATAAATTTCTTATTCAATTTATCTGAAATAATGAAGTCACGTTTATGTTGGCTGCAGCAAGGGGCTCAACCAATGTTTGGATGACGATTTGCAGCCTTAACTAAACTCACACTATATCAAGACCATGAGAGCAGTACATATCCACCTTGCCCTGTTGGCTTGTTCCTCCCAAATATACTACTTACTGGGTGTCGGTCTCGATTGGGTCCCCATAGACAATGTCAGCCGGTGCAGCCTACTCGAGTGCAGTGCTAGTCGTACCAGGCAAACCCCTCGACAGATTCAGAGTGCCGGCTCCCTACCATCACGCTAGAGGTGAACTGAAAACTTAACATCGAAACACATGAACCCGCTTGGCTGATTAACTCGAAACCTGCTTACGTGGCATTCATTATTGTTGGTGGCCTTGGCGTTCGGGACTGCGTATACCAGACGGTGGTTTGCAATGTACTAAACATCAGTCAACAGAGAACCGACCAGGTTGGCGCTGTCATCCGTCAAGTAACGAGCAACACCAACAGCATCCGCACTAGGGTCGGTACGGTCATTGGTAACCTCCAGGGCGCAGTCCCTTCCGGTATCACTGCTCCATCTGGCACGTCCGCTGCCCAGCCCTCTGTCCCGACCGCCGAAGTGCTTCAAGTAGCTCAAGACGTAAGTTTGATCTCACTCAGATCTCCATACGACCAAACCATTAAGATATAAACCCCGTAGCTCGTCCGTCAATGTCAGGCTCTGGCAAGAACCGCCACCTCCCAGCTCCAGACGCTTCAAACCCAGGGTAGCGCTGTGACCGATCCCGCTGGCAAGGCGGCCTATACTCTCGCCTACACTCAGGCAAGCCTTGCCCTTCAGATTGCCCTAAGCACAGTCGCAGCCGCGTCCAGCGCTGCCATCGACGCTGTGGCCGACACTCTTGAAAACGTCAACGGCATCGCTGAGCGTGTCCGCAACGTGAAGTTCAAGCTTAATCCTGTGCTTGTTGTTGGTGTTACCCCTGATGTCACTTTCTAAAACCACCATTGATATTTCGATAATTTCACCAGTTTGACGCGCTGGGGAGAGTTGTCTAGAATGGCTTTAGATACAACTAGCGGCCAAGCTGAACAAGACTTAGCGAAGCTAAGCTGCGAATAGGCGAACAGGCTTGCATTATGGTGTAACAACATGATTCGCTGGAGAATTTTGAAACTATAGGAATAATTGCGGGTGGAATATGCTGCTTGTTAGCTAATAGCCAATGAATCATCAATATATATTTCATAAATTAGGTCCTTTTAATGTTCACACAACGATACGCTCATTTATTAGAACCAAGAATCGATGTCCATTTCCGACGGATTTTGTGCTTCTTAAATATATTGCCCTACTTAATCAGAAGTGACATCTTATTTCAATCTTTTGACTTGGGTATATGATGTTTTTGACAATATACTTCGTCCAACAGAGACTGTTGGCAGATATCGTCACTAGAGTAAGAGGACTATATGAGAAACTGAAAAAAATACTATCGTTCCCTTTCGCCTTTCTTCCTCTTGTCATGCTTCCTGTGACATGGTTTCCAGAAGCACCAAGGTAGACAGAGAAGAGGATTGGACAATATGAAAAATGAGGCAAGAAGAGACAAGACATATGGAAGTAACAGGAGAGAGATGATGAAATAATGTAAGCAAGTCACAATATACTACTTTTTCCTATTACTGGCGCACATATTATTAAGTCACACTCTTTTGCAAATAATTTTAGGGAGCAATGCCAAACTCAAGCCTCTCGGCTACTCGCATTCTGCTCAGCTTTTTTATGGTCCAACGTCCAACGTCCGAAAGTCAAGCCAGAAGGGAAATGCGGCCACCACTGTCAGCCCGGCGATCACAGAATACAGAACGACCAGCGTTGGGTCTTTTGTGATGGGCGACAAAGCGATACCCAAGACCGCCGCCAAGCCCACAGTCAACTGTGTCACAGCTTGCACCACGCTCTTCATGCCCTTTAGTGCCTGCTCGTAAGCGATTTCGGAGATGGTTGCATAACCCAATATCTCTGCTATTGCGAGGATGAACCAAACCGGCATCTGCACCCAGACGCTGATCTCGTTTTCTAAAGTTGCCTGGAACGATGATCCTTCGTTAGCCATAGCCTCACAGCACGTCAGCGGGTGCGAATAGCATGGACCGCGCGAGTATATCAAGCGATGAACACCGGCCGTGTAGGCCATAGCTGCGCTCATAATGAAGCAGGCGGCCGAGATCGGGACAATCGGCCCGAATGGAACTCCCGATTTGCGGAGGACGGGGAATAGATCTCGTTGTATGACGGGCCCGAGCAGGATGCAGGCTACGGGGTTCCAGACTTACATGGTGTCGTTTGCGATGCCACCAAGTCTCGTTTGGCCGGCTTGTGAAATGAGGTTGCTCATGATTTGGATGTACGCTAAATGGAATTGCGTTGAGAACAACATATTCAGTTATCAGTAAGCCAGTTCCAGCAATGTCTAGTCAGGTTCATGCCGAGTTAGGACCTGCCGAGATGCTCAGGCCTTGATGTCTGGTTAGATGCTTGTTCCCACTTACAATACTCTGCAAACCGTCAGTGTTTGCCTCATATCATCTATAATCCTGGAATCCTATGGCACAGATCTACCGTGTCTCTCTCTAGGAATCTGGAGAGGTGGCTCCTAGACTGAAGCGATGTCTCGCCGCGCACCATAAAGCTCGTAGAGGCAGCGGTAGAACGCTTCCTTGGGTGTCCATGCTGACTGATTAACCAGTCAGTTACCATAGCCCGCACCGGCTAGTAGAATGTTCTATAGTTGGAGTCAGAATGAATTTCAATGTCCACAGGTGCGGTCGTGGATGAAGGGCTCTGGACGAGATGGTGCCATCCCGGATCTCAAGCACAGCTACAACATATCACTAAATCAGCATAATGAAAGGAAAAAGGTAGAATAGGCGCCAATCGCACCTGAGTTTCCCTGGAAGGATAGAAGTAGTCTGTCACGGAAAACGGGTTCAACGCCCTTTGGATGGCCCATGGCGTAGGCTCTTAGCGGGACGACGTTTGGTTGTAGAGAATTGAGGAAATCGGTAGAACCCAGATGAGAGTCGTGTTTTGTCAAGATTGCTTGGTGAATGAGGTATTTCGATTGCACAAAATGCAGTTCAGGGTGAATACCAAGTCTTTCAGCGCCGAAGAGATTAATTTGATCGCGGCTCCACTGCCGATATGTTCTAGGCAAAAGACCCTGATCAACTCCTACACGTCACACAGGGGCAACACCTGAAGGCGTAATCTTAGATCAAGCCTTGCGAAAAAGCACACGAAAGACCGGGAGCCAAGAAAACTTGCTCTTTTGCACTCATTAACAGCGTTCAGGTTGAAACCGGCGTAACCCGAACCAGGTCGCTCGCCATCGTGGCCTTGGCACCGTATTTGAGTTCCGAGATTGGTCCATTTACATACCCTACCCATTGCTCCATGCAGTGCGCTGTAGCGCATTCTCAAATGTGCTCGCATGCATGGGTAATAGCAGCCTATGTAGCATTACATTGTGTCTCGGGCTTGGCATCACCGACCGCTCCAGGTTTGGCTTTACGCGCCGTTGAACGATGGAATCCGAAGGCAACGATTCTGAACATTAGTTAGCATCTTACTTGGCTTCATTACCTAAATATGCGGGGATTTCAGGGATAGTAAAGGGCTTTCAGATAAGTTGTACTGCTGATGATGGCGTGGTTGATGCTTTACTCCACGAGATGCCGACGCTGGCCAAGAGGGATTCAAGTACAAGAGAGTACCTAATGAAGGCGCCCCTTGTCAAATCGATGTTCTATGAGACCGCCTGAGTATTCCTATGGTTATTCAGACATGTAAATGTGACTGGAATCGGTGGTTGTTCTATGTTCAACCATGGATCACCTGAACATCTTTCGCGGGCCAGAGTCCGTTGCCAACTACTACAACCCGGACATCAACCCGCCGCTTCCCCTTGTTGAAATACCTGATCGTCTGAATCCGTTTCGTCGTGATGGTGTAAGAACCTACGCCAAGCTTCTCACGGCTCTACCAGCCCAGAGCGTGAAGTCTTTACCGGGTGGGTTCCCTTTTCTGTGCAGTTGTGGAATATCACGTTGGCCAAGCTCTGTTTCAGTTATCTTGGGGAATTCTCCGAGAACCTTGCACAGTTTTTCTGATGGTTATCCAGCTTTGGGCATGCTATTAGCCCAGCCAGATGCCGCGGAAAAGGCCATAGTTGAAGCAAGCTCAGGATCAACTGTGTTGTCTCTCGGCATCTTGTCCCGCGTGCTCTGGGGCAACGAAAGCGTGACCGCCTTTTTGTGACGAACAAGAAGCATCTCGGTTCACTCAAATTACTTAGATCCTTTGGTCTCAAAGTGTAAGTCGATATGAAACCTTATATGATCGGCTTTCTTAACCATGATGTCGCAGGTCACTGTACGGAGTGCTTGCACAGCAAGAGCCAACAGACCCGCGGGGTATTATGCAAAGACTGAGAGAAAGCACAGCTCGAGACATCAAAATTTGCTATCCTGGCCAACATTAGAACGAAAAGTTTTGGTAGGAGACTACTGCTTAGAAGAGAACTGGAAATCCTACGAGCGTTGGATCAGGCCACAGATTCTGAGCCAACTACCTGAAATCAACATCTTCTGCACGACCGTCGGTACAGGTGGTAAGAACTAATTATTATATCTATTCTGGAAATAGTAAATTAACTTCACTGCTCAACAGGCTGCATCACGGGTACGGGGAAGTATTTAAAGTCCCAGAACCCCTCGATATAGGTCGCCGGGTGAGCATACCAAGTTAAGACCCCTCACTTAACGAGTAGCCTACGACGAGCAGCGTCTTCAATGTCTTCGGAGATCCAAATCCACGGCCTCGGAACTTCTACGGCTTCCATACCTGTGGCTTCCCATGGAAGGGAACAGTGGATTCTCAGCAAGAAGTCTCATCGGCCGATGCGTATCGCACGTCGATGAGGCTTTTACGAGAGGGCATAATGGCAGGTCCCTCGTCAGGAGAAGCTCTTCAAGGTCTTCTAGACTACATTGCCGAAGCCAAGTCCAACGACAAGCTTCCATATCTGGCCAACGCTGCCACGGAAAAGATTTCATGCGTTTTCACCTGTAGTGATCTGCCCTATCAGTACACGGACGGGTATCTCCAGAAGCTTGCCAACGATGATTTCTCGTCCATCGAAAATGAAGTTCGTTCACTCTCCATGGAAGTGCCAGGTATATTTCGACAGAAACAACTGACAAAAGTGCTTTTCGCCTTTCAGATACTCCTTTCTTGTGATCAAGACAGATACGATGAGCGGTGGATTCTAGATCCCCATAGTGCTGCCGACATGTTGAATACCAGGTACAAGTCCAGCTCCTGAAAAAAATACCAGGCCTACGGAACACAAATAAGTGAGAAATCGATTCAAAATCGTGTGGTCAAGTCCAAAGCCGGCAAAAAAGGCAGTTTTATTGGGTGGATCAAAACTTGTTTTATGGGTGTCGAACCACCGGGAGAGGCAAACTCGCTGAAAACGTTTGTACAACAATCACTGGTGGTGTTGGACTTTCGAAGCGCACAGGATTTTTTATATCATCATATCGAAGGGGCCCATCAGATGTCCTTGGACACCCTATGCCCTGGCGCAGCAGAAGGCGTTGACCTGTTTGGAGACGCGGACGCCGTTTACAAGGTCTGGGCCAACCTGCAAATACTGTTGGAGAAACCTCAGGCAGTAGACATGCTTGGAAACGCAAAAGATTATGGAACACCCGTGCTTGTCCTATGCTACAACGGAGAAGTGTCACGCCTGGCCACCTCTCTTCTCAGGGCCAAAGGCGTTGAGGCGCTTAGCGTACGGGGAGGATCCCACGAGCTTTGGAACGTGCTGGATGGTAAATGAAGATACGACTAGCCGTTATTCTATCTGGATTAAACCAATTATCTGCCGCCTGTGAAAGACGTGAATAGTTAAGAGATACGTCTTTTAAGAGGTCTCTGTGAAGTTATTGTAAGGTTACGTTCATTTGAGCGTCCTAATCCCTACTCCCGGGCTGTGGGGTTTGCAACCTTTGAATGGGAGCCGAGGACCCAATGAGACAACTTATTAATATGCTTATTTTCCCCAGTGGCACAACGACCTGTCATGGGCATATGCAAGCCAAGACGCCAAGAGAGCGAGAATGAGCAAGATATCTGTGTCGCTGAGTTGATTTCTTCGGAATGGCAAGACACCAACACAGGGGCCTGGGGGGCCCTGGTCTGACTTGTTTAATTCGAGGGCATAGGTAGGCCAAGATTGGAAGAACGCGTTGCGTAAGGATTCTAGCCAAGCAAGCGAAATGTGACAAGTCGGCATGTTAAAGATGTTTCACAGCCGAGCGCTGCTTTCCATCTGTAATAAGACGTAAGGAGGGCCGCATAGAACCATCGACTGAGCCATTCTGGCTCCCATACAACTACGCAATGCCGTCGAAGAGTGTTCTTCTCCTCGGTGTCCTCGCCAGCCTGCATCTTCCGGCAGTGCTGGCCGACGGACGAGGACTGATCGGATGGGGTAAGACCATGTACCACCCGCCTTGCGCTTTCGCTTGCCGAGGAGTCATCAAAGGTTGCCCGCTCCTCTGTACACCTACACACGGAGGCGAGATTCACGGCTCGGGTCATTCGACCACCACGACGCCGCCAGAATGCTACACTAGCGACACGGCGTTCCTCCGCACTATGGCGCTGTGTCTCGACACCTACTGTCCCTTGTCTGACGACGCGCCCCGGAGCTTGCTCGAAGACTATTGGGCTGCCCACCTCGCTACTGGAACCGTGGGCGACTACCAGTGGAAACCCACGATATCATTTGCCGAAGCTCTAGTTGCGGCACGAACGGATGAGGCAAGAGCTATGAATGGCAACAGTACCAACACGACAGACACAAACACGCATGGCGGACATCGAAAGATCAAAGTCAGACACGATCACGGCGGCGGATCGCATGATTCAGGACCAGATACCCTGGGCACCCACAGCGCGCTGCCGACCATCAAAGCCAAGAAACCTCTAAATGTAACCAGTTTCATCGCCGAGACCGACTGGCAGGAACAGTACAACGGGATGACATCGTTCGAAGTCAATGAGGTTGGCCACGCTACATACACGTAAGTGCTGCATGTCTTGCCTGAAGGTAGATCGCAGCACAAAACTGACAGTTGACACAGAATCATAGTCACGCTTGTTGCGATGTTTCTCCCCGTCGTTCTCGCGCTCGCCCGCTTCGTGCCCAGCATCACTCGAAGCCAGACGTGGACCTGGATCAACTCGACCATCATCCACCCTGCTGTATGGGGTGCAAAGCACCGGGAGCCAGTAGCCATAAAAGTAGGCGGTGGAATCGTCCCTACCCGGGGTCAAGCTCTCTACATCGCCGTCATCAGCTTTCTCAATGTCATTTTCCTCTTGGCCCCGTACCACATGATACAGCCGCAGTCCACCTTCGCCTCAAGCCAACAGCAGGAGATCAGCGTTATCGGCAACCGGGCGGGCAACTTGGCTCTCGGCAACATGGTGGCCCTATTCTTCTTTTCAGCGAGGAACAATTCGTTACTCATACTCAGCGACTGGAGCCATGGTACCTTTCTGCTACTGCACCGCTGGCTGGGCTATTGGACGATCTTTCACACAGTTCTCCATTCCATCATGCTTCTGGTATACTACAAGATGTTTGGAGACTATGTTGCGGAAGAAGCCAAACTTTACTGGATCTGGGGGATAGTCGGCACGGTGGCGGCCGTTTCGATTTGGCCTGCCTCTCTGCTTGTGGTCCGCCAGAGGGCTTATGAGCTGTTCCTCTCGCTTCACCACCTGCTCGTCATCCTCTTCCTTGTTGGCTTTTATTATCACATTTGGTATTGCTACAAGTACAACTGGGGTTACGAGATCTGGGCCTTCATCGCAATTGCCATCTGGGTCATTGACCGCTCCTGGAGATTGGTGCGCATGGCCCTCAACGGCGTTCGCACCGCCATTGTGAAGCCTGTTGAGGGGTCTGATGGGAAATACTTCCGTATAGAGATCGAAGATGTACACGCGCATGGCATAGTTTACCTTTGTTTTCCCACCCTCAGCTGGAAATTCTGGGAGACCCATCCCTTCTCTGTTGCTTCCTCGTTCACCGGAAGCCATATCCAACTATCCACTCCCATCAGCACCTCAATTTCTCACGAGGACCCTGAGAAGTCAGCCGCAGACGCAACGCACAAGATTGGAACTGAATCCATGCCTAGTGCTGCCTTTGTGGAAAGTGACAAAATATCCGGCCCCCGGGCAACCTTCATAGCTCGGACACTCACCGGGATGACCGCAAAGCTGGGCGCTAAGTTGACCGCAAATGGAGCCTCTCTTCGCATCCCTGTCTTGGTGGAAGGTTCATACCGCTCAAACGCCACGGCGAAGCTGTCACACTGCACTTCACTGCTTTGCATCGCCGGCGGCGTCGGTGTCACCGCCGTATTGCCGATCGTGCGTTCCTTCGAGGCCCCTCGTCGGTCCCGTCTCGAGTGGGGTATTCGACACGAGAACCTTGTCGCAGCATTGGAGCCCGAAATAGCCCAGCTTCCGAAACATGTGGATTTCAACATCAAGGTTGGTGAGCGGATCAATATCGACGCTGTCCTTCGCGAGGAGCTGGCTAGGGAGGGTGAGAAGGGTCCTGTCGGGATCGTTGTCTGTGGCCCGCCCAGTATGACTGATGAGGTACGGTCGAGGATATCGGAGTTGGGGAGGACAGGAGGAGCGAGGAAGGCGTTTGTTTTTGTGGATGAGGCATTCAGCTGGTAGTGACCTAAAGCGCCGATCTGCAATAAGACTCTAACATAGTTGGCATGGTACGACGATGCAATCACTGCTGTAAAAACAACCGGGCGCCAGCAACAAGCATCGCTTATTCTAGCCCTCATTCAACTAGACTTCGAGCATAGAGTTCTAAACTGCTATAATATATCAGAGCTTACACTACATATGACTTAATTCGCAACTCGTGTGAGAGGTGTACTTCACCCGTCTCGAACCCCCCCCCCCCCCCCCCCCCCCCCCCCCCCCCGTGTTTACCTAATAGGTCTAACGCTTATCTAAACTGAAAAGTCTATACTTGTGGACGTCTTTGTTAATAAACTTGGAGTATAAAGAAAGACATGTAAGATAGCACTTAGCGATATACTTGTAGGAGCCTGAGAGAAGTACTCTGCTACGACTTTGAAGGTGATTGCGTAACTGGGGAGCGGCGCGCTACGCTGCGCCTGCTGAAGGAAGCCTCCCGTTAGGAAGGATCGATTAGCTGAAATATTTACGCTAGCTTAGTTGCACCTTAGCAGCCTAGTTGCCCGCTGCCAGGCTGGATTCCTATTGACATAGTTTTCTGATCCCCATGTACAGTAAAGAGCGAGTTGCTTACCAGGAAGCATTTTTGATTCAGGACAGTAGAGACAAGGATTCTAAATGGCTATTCCCGGCTTCAAACGGCCATAGCAAAAATGTTGCCTAGCTGTGCCGCTTGGATCCGAAACTAGCGTCAATAGCATGGAGTCGTTTGTTAAACTCGCAATCTAAACTTGAGGCACAGATCAGGCAGGCCGTCCTACTTGGGTCTAGGTTCCACAGTTGAAATCTTTACTTAAACCTCACTCTTGGAGTACTTCATTTCAAAGATCAATGTGCCACATTTCAACACCTCTGCAAGACATGGCAAAGATAACTCATCTCCCCGAAGAACTTCTTCAAAAAGTCCTTGCCGAGTTTATGAACATCAATCGTCATGTGGCTTACATGGTCATGCCCCTGTTTGAGGTCAACGCTGACGACTTGACGACTCTGAAAGCGGCATCACAGACTTGCCGAGCACTTCACGACGTTGCTTCACCCCTTATATGGAAGCATCTTTGCCTGACGAGGCATGATCGTCCCGGTTACCCGACTACCCCGCAGCTCATCGCTCTCATCAGGCTCTGGCACGAGCGACCTCAGATCGCAGCACATGTTCACACACTCTTCCTGTCTGGGGATTTGTTGCCTTATGGCCAGCAACTCATCAAAGATGACGATGTTGCATTTATATCAACCGTTCTGCAGGAACTAGGCCTTCCAGTGTCCCCTTGGCACGAAACCTTCAACAACCTCAGCTTCATCACAGCTCTTTTAGTCCTGATGGCACGAAATGCCAGAGTTCTCGACCTATGTGTCGGGGGCGATTTTTTCAAATGCATGCCCAGCCCGGGGGAGACGTTCGTCCGCCTGGAGCTTCTTACCCGCTTTCGGTGTCACCCAACCACAGGCCATTCCATAGCCGACATGGACCCTCTACTGCGACTCGCCCCGAATCTCAAGGCGCTCGGGGTTTGGCCCGCTCACCTTGGTTACGGCGATTTAGACTGGAGCGGAATCACCACGTTGAGTCTCACGAACGCCGATATCAGCGAAGCGAAGATAGTCGAAGTCATCAGGTCTTGCCGCGGGCTAAAGGAGTTCACCTTTTCGCCCGACCAAACAAAAGCTCCGAACGAAATCATTGCAGCTCTCTCGATGCATGCGAGCACCCTTAGAAAGCTGGATCTGCATTTTCAAGCGGAGTATGACGATGATCTCTGGGTGGGCTCACTAGCCATGTTCACCAGTCTTGAGGAACTTTCAATCTACTCGGGTGATATGGGGAAAGGAGGAAACTGTACCCTCCAGACGTTACCCTCGAGCCTGAAACTCCTGAAAATTAACGGCTATCCTTATGAATCCTGCGAAGAGATTAAGTCACTGGCTAGCCAGATTCAGACCGGAGGCTATCCCAATTTGAAAGAGGTCCGGCTACCTGTCTGGGAGTGCGACAGCGATCACCCAGGGCCATGCCGTGGCCATTATGTCGATGAGGATCATGGATATGAAAGTGGTATTGATGAGCACGGATCTGACTGGGAATACCTCAGTGGTGATGAAGAGGAAGCATGTGATGGTGGGAAAACGGTGCATGATCTTCGTGCGATTTTGCTTAAGGCTGGTGTTTCTTGCAAAATCAGGTAGCTAGAAAGTACTAAAACGGGATCTGGCTTTTCTGTTTAACGTCAGGTTTCAACGTGCTCGCATGCATCTTAATACAAGTATATCTTAATGTAATTGTGATTGCTGTGGTCTATAATACTGATCTCTTGGGTTCTATTGGATTGGCCTATGATACGGGCAAGCGGTGGGCAGGCGGCAAGCGGCAGTACCGGAGCTCGGAGATTCCAACTACGGGCCGGCGATATTTTCACAGCTGCTCCAACTTCCACTGCTTGAAAACTTCATTCACATGCACCCCTTTCTAATCTTACGAATGTATCAAGATATTCGTCAAGCTGTCACCCGTGCGGGTATCCTGTGATACCAACAGGTTCCCAGGTCACCTACCGCCGCCGCCTTCACCCCTCTTCTTTATCCTCCTAGGTCCCTCACTGACGATGTTAGAATCATTTCAGTAATCATCCAATGGTTCTCTACAATAAAACCAATATCTTGGCAAAATGGGATGTTAACTAGAATGTTATATTCAGAACTTATTGAAACTATATAATGTTATGTGGTACATAACTAGCCTTTTTTTTCTACTTAAAAGACACTCTAACGTATCTAGCGTCACTAGAATTTAATAATTATGACCAATAATTAAGCAATTATTTTTTCATAATAACTGCTTTATTGATCTAATGTTACAGGCGTATAAATATAGGAAATAATAACTAAAATTCAAAATATATAAAAGCATGTCTTTCAGCTAGATAGGATAGTATGCCTTACAAGTAAACATATTGAGTCTTGATAAAGAGATAGGCATATATACTACCAGGCTCATTTCAAAGCTATCACTGTTAATGCTATTAAAGTAAAACGGCTTAACATCCGTTAGTACAGGCGAACACGCCTGCGCTGCTGCCAACGCTGCTTATCCGGGACTGTGGGCTGTGCTGTGCGCCTTACACCAATTGTCCTGTGACATTCTCAACCTGTCAATCTGCCAAGACTTACAGCAATTATTGATGCCTCAGTGTCATGAATAGATATAGCTCAGGCGATCAGGCAAAAATTGTCTAGGAGATGTCCAGGGGAAGACACCAAAGTTGGCCCTGCTACAGCGACACCCTTTACTGAAAAGAACGCTGGAAACATGAACAAACGGTCGTTATCACCGCCTGAGACGGTTCTTCGTTGGTATTACTAAGCCATGTTCCGCTCGTTCAATTCCAAGGAGTACTGCCCACTACTTCAGGTTGTTGAAGCCATCACGAAAAGGCTGCCTCCGCTCCTTCTAGAAGAGGCCAATGAGGGCCGGATCAGGAGCTGGGTCGGTGACATACAGCGAGTAGCTGGTGTTGTATGTTCTTTTTGCCGATGGTTATATATAGTATTGAAGGATTTCCAATTTATCATTACACGATGAGAAACCCCCGACATGTCCTTTGAGCAAAGCATTCCGCCTAATGAACAGCAGTCTACAAACTTTCAGGCCTTCCCCTGACAGAGACCACAATCTTACAACCAGCCCTCTTCCCTTCAATATCGACCAAAACTCTCCCCTCTTCATATTTCGCCTGGACGCCATCCCGCCCAGGATACACAACCTTGCCATCAACGTCGACAATCGCCTCCTTAGCCCTCACGGGAACGCTCACAACCCCCCTCGACCCCTCTGCCACCCTCACCTGGATTCTCACATCCCCATCCCCGCCGTCCTCCCACTCAACCTCGATCCCCTCGCCCTCCGGCGTTGGCACTACCCCTCGAGCCCACCTCAACCCCGCCATCTCCGGCGTCACACTCCACGTCCGGAACCCGGGCCCCGTCGGCTTCACGCCCAGAACCCACCCACTCATCAGGGGCACCAACCCCGTAGCCCACCCGTGCGCCATACTCGTATAGCCGTCCTCGTACGGCCTCCCCCCTGGCCCGATCCCCTCCCAAAACGTCACACCCGGGTCCTGCCGTGACATCCAGCCGTACAGCCTCTTCATCTCCTCGACGGCGCTCTCCCCCATCCCGGACTTGAACCGCGCCGCGAGCTCGAAATAGGATATGAACGCGTACACCCTCTGACCGAACCCCTCCGCTACGGCGTCCGAGTCGTAAAACGCGTTCCCGTACGGCCTGGCCGCGACCCGCGAGTAGTACTCCAATATCCCCTTCGATTTCTTCCTGTCCACCACGTCTGTAAGAACCGCAAGGCTGTTCCCATCCTGCGCATGCGCATCCACAAACTTCCCCTCTTTCGTCCCGTCCCAAAACGCACCGACTCTGTTGTCAAAGTTCTTCTGTCCCAAAACCCTCGCTACCTCGTCCGCCCGCCGCCTCCACCGTTCCGCGTCCCCAGCTCTCTTGACCTCAACCGCCATCTCCGCCCCCCGGCGCAGCGCGAGCACATACAGCGCGTTGTAATACGTCACCGGCCCCTGCCGCGGCAGGAATGCGTAGTCGCCGTATCCGGCCGTCCCGTTCAGCCCCTTGGTCACGAGTCCCGTCGCCGGGTCCGTGACGGAGGGGTACCAGCGGTCCAGCACGGCGACGATGTTAGTGTAGTAGGCCGAGAGGTAGTCCAGGTCGCCCGTGTACCAGACGTGGTCATGGCTGCAGACGACCCACCAGAGCGGGTAGTCGAACAGAGGGAGTGTGTAGTTCATACTTTCGGATGTCAGCATCTCAAGTTCATCACAAGAGAAAGTGGTTGCAAGAAACGAAGCAACTCACATGCTCGCCGGCGGAATCCACCCATCACCTCTCTGATGTACCGCCAAATCCGCCAACACGTTCCCACTCGCTTCGCTCACCGTCCCCTTCCCATGCGAAACATAACCCGTCAGCGCCGCCACCGCCAGATCCCCGACATACGGATCGCGATCTCTCTTGGGCGCGTCATGGATCACAACCCTGCCCTCTAGCGTCTCGCTTCCCGCCCCCCGCGGCTCCGCATCCTCGGCGCCGCGGAACGTGTCGACACAGAGATCGTTCGTATACACCCCGTCGAACCACCATTGTGTCAGCTCCTCATCGCTGCACTCAAACCACCCTTTAAAGGTGTCGGATGAGCCGTGGAACGCCGAGAGGGCAAGGGAGATGTTGGAGATCTCGACGCGGCCATGAGGGAGAGTATGCGGCGCGTCGGAAGGAAGGGCGTCAAGGTAAATGCGCAGGTAACGGAAGCCGTGGAGACCGTCTGCGCAGACTTTTCCCTTCCCGTTGTCGGTGTCTTGATACTGGCAACCGTGCTTCGCCGTCCAAATGTAGTGGTCTTTCTGGACTGCGATCTGGTCACTGCCCGGAGTGATTGTATCGCCGTTATATGAGCGGGAGAAGTCGCTGACATCACTCAAGAACTGCAATGTCTCGGAGAAGGCGAGTCGTATACCGGGTCTTTTCTGGCTTGACTCTCCCTCAATGTCGGGCCTCTCATCCTCGCCTGACGACGCAGAAGTCGATGATCCAGCGAACGAAACCGACAAGATTCCAACGGTGTTCTGACCGAAATCGACCGTGACGGAAGGGATTTCGTGCTCCCCTCCCGGACGGTATAATATCGTGGGACCACCGTCTCCCGTGATAAGGCCCGAAGGGTTGGTAACGGCGCCACGGGTGAGATTAGGTATGACCCGAACGGGCCGGATCGTTCTAGACTCGCTGGCCCGGACATAACGATGCCAGCTGGGCTCATGAACAGACGAATGGTCTTCACTAAGGGAACCACTCCAGTTGGGGGAAATGAGGCTCAATTGGCCCGTCACGAAAGCAAAGATATTCGTCCACAGGCTACCCATTGCCGGACCTCTTGAAGACGCCCGATGACGTAGGGCCAGCTATGGATTTGCTTTGCCCGGGCGAACGGCTTCAATTGACTGTGGATAGAATGGCTGACGTGAGGTGCTGAGCTGAACGAATGGCTTGCACGGATAGTGGGTGGTGAGGATAGAGGATGGAGCGAGCGGGAACTGAAGTTGGCGCGGGCGGGAAAGCGGGGTCCCGGCGCTTCCCCAGATCGTCCGATCGACAAACGGCAGTTGGCGGGAAAGCTAAACCCACAATCCCGGCTGCCTGCAGATCGTCTCCGATGCCAGCGCCCGGTCCAGAACCATATGTTCTGTTGGCATGGACCAGCCTAGAAAGCAGACTTTCCCTAATATCTTGCGCAGTGCAGCATTCGAACCGATGTTGAGAAATACGTAGCTCCCAATGCATCGTCTCTTTATGTTTCTTGATGTTGTGTGCTCGAATGCGGCTCATTTCATTAACTCATCACATCACAGCTATAGTATCAACATAAACAACAGGTCTAGTCTCAGGGACAGACAACCCAGTAAGTAGTATTAGACAGCGCTGCGTCTCATCTGCTTCTCCAGGCTCGACACCACTCCAGCGGCTCGGAAAAGAAAAAATGACCCCTATGCAAAGTTTTCATGCTTATACCACGACGCAGAAACAAGTGTCGTAATTCTAAACAACAGAGAAGAAAAAACGGCCATCAGGTAGGTAGTTGACAACCCCCACGCGCGAAGCCTTGGTATGTCCACGCATCTCAAGAAAAGAACAAGAAACTGCAAAATCCGCGCAAAGTATCCATGGCGCTAAGGTTCATATCAGCGACCATGTATCAATGTCGTCCATCAATCCCGTATCCCTCTCAATCCCATGTACCAGGACGCCGACAAAAAGTCAAGAAGGTACTGTACACAGTCGCTCTCTGTAAAACATGATGCTCGTAAATAAGGCCTTATACAGTGCCTCGAAGTCTTTGCTTGCGTGCTAACCAGTCACCAAGCATGTTGTCAAGTTGCTATTGCATGTCAGCGCTAGAGTATATGTACTCTGACAATTGTACTCACCGTTGTAATTTCCGCCAACTTGGCGTTTTGTTCGCGGAATAGGGAGCCCGCAATGGGGTGTTCCGGCCCGGCAGGTGGCACATCGCTCTTGTCGTAAACCACCACCAGCATGTCTCGGATATCCGAGCTTGAATCAAAAAAGGCACGAAGCTTTGTGTCGTTCCAGCTACTGCCAGTGGTGCTTCCGCCTGTCGATGTCGAACTGGCCGTCATCGAATCTTGCGCGCGATGTCTGCCCGCCTCCTCAGCCTCGATGAGCTCCGGCGACGGCGACGTGGAGTGGCCTTCCTGGCTTGAGGTGTCCACAATGAGCGCAGGCGGGTTACTCGGGGTAATGGGAGAAACTTGCACAGGAGACTCAGAAAGACGATCCTTTTCCCGTTCTGCAGCGTTGAGCTGAGGCTGAGTCTGCGTGGGAGTAACCGTCTTGTCGGTTTGGGCGCTCGCACCGCTCTGCGTGCTCATGTAGCTGTCGGGAAACGCTCCAGGCAAGGGTCTGGCCATCTTCTCTTCCTTCGTAATCTGCTCGGCCTGCTGCTGCACCGGTGGCTCGGCGGGAGCGGGCTCCACCTCTTCTCCAGAAGAAGTGTCGAAGTCATCGAGCTCCACTCGAGACTTAGCTTTAGTAACCTTCTGCGGCTTGTCGCTGCTACCATTCCGTGAGGGAATAATCTTGGACAGCGACGACTTTTCTTGCGGTGGCGACCGAGTCGTCTCCGGAGACTTGATGCGTTGCTGTTGAGCTGCGACGTCTGGGTCCGACGAGTCGTCCTCGACGATGCGCATAGAGGCAGGGGGGACGTTTGAAACGTTGTTGGGCCGCCCTTCAGACGAAATGAATTCAGAGAGTTCTCGCGTGGCAGATTTCGATGGCGTGGTAGCCCCCGACTTCCTCGAAGGTGATGGTTCCACCCTTGGCTGTTGCTTTTGGAGCTTGCTGGGGTTCCGTTGTGGACCATCTCCTCTCGGCGACAATGGCTCCTTGAGTTCCTCCTCCTCGCGATCTTGAGATTCCGTAACAATATCCATCGACCTCTTGCCAAAAGACTCGTCATCGTCATCGGTAGTTTTCTTCTTGTCCTTACGCGAGAAGAAACTTCGAATCGTGCTCGTCTTTTTCTCCTTATCCTTCTTGTCCTTCTTCTTCTTGTCCTCCTTCTTATCCGGTTGCAGTTCCTTGTCAATCTTATCGAGGCTCGGCCTTTGCTTGACCTGAACACTCTCCGTTGTCGAAGGTCGCGAGCCGCTGTCGTCACGAAGCAGGTTAGGCGTAAGCGTGATCTTCTTGGTCTCGACTGTTTCGTCCTTAAAGAAAGAGTCGGTGTTCCTGACGGTACCGTTTCTCGACCGGCTGGGGCCTTCGGGCTTCTCAAAGATTTCGCCGCTGTCGCGTTTCGAATCGTCTTCCGGTGCCTCCTCAGTCTTTGATGGTTCCACAACCTTGACCTCCTTGGTCGTCCGAGGTTTCAAAGGCTCCACTTTGGCCGTATCGTCATCCATCTTCTCCTCTGTTGATTGCTGCGCTGTTGACTGTTGCTGAGAGCCCTGTTGTTGAGAGAGGAGTTCGTCCACATCCTCCTCGTCCGAAGAATAGTCGTAGTCCGAGTAGTCAACAAAGGTTGGAGCGGCGAATGCGACCGTCTTCTTCTTCTTCCTCAAAGCAGTCTTGAACGTGCTTTTGGATTTCTCTCCAGCCTGGTCTCCAAGCATTGTGGCAGAAAGCTGATCTAAGTCAGAAAGGTTCATCTCTTCCATGGAGGGAGCGACTACGTCAATGTTCCTGTGCTTGTTCAAGCGCGCCAATCTCTCGGTTGGCGTCTCAATGTGCTCAGCCGGCAGGTAGCCTATGTCACGTTAGAAACGGCCTTCACTCGAGGTATAAGGGATCCTACCAATGCTGCTGTCTTTCACAACACGCACCAGCCACCAGTAGCTGTTGCTGTCGTCCAGCAGCACCATCGTATCGCCTTTGGTGGCATTTGCTTGGCCTTCGACCGTCGCGACGAAGGTGTGTAGCGCGTAGACGAACTCGAAATCGATATCCTCTGCTTCGTGTAAGCACTCGTAGCCCCAACCACAGGCAGTGTATCTCGAATCATCAGGAAGAGAAACGTCGTCATCATCATCATCATCATCATTATCGTCATCGTGGATTGAGGGTTCGTAGGGTACCGCAAGGGGGATGCCGTTGTCGTCGAGTCCATCAACTGCCTCATCTCTTTCTGCCTTCTCCATCTCGGCACGTCGGTGCGTAAAGTCGCCGTGACCTGGTACCTCGGATCTGCGGAGACGAAGCGGGCGAACAAAAATCGGTCCATGCTGTGCCACATTCTCGATGCTGAACTTTGCTTCATGACTCCTGCCGTTTCCACCATGCCAAGTTCGACCTTCGTAGTGTCCGTAGAATTCGTCGCGATACTCTTCTTCGTTATAGAATTCGCCGGTGTGCTGGTTGCCATCTTGATAGTCGGCGTAGTAGTCGTCGGTGCATTGCTCGTCGTATCGTTCGTCGTCGTTCGCATGTCGACCCTATCCGGTATACTCACCACGAAGATGATGACGACTTGTTGAATCGGCAGATGCCTTGCTATGCTGCCAGAAAGGGAATGGATGTGGGTATTGAAGGGGTTCGGTGTAAGGAGATGAGGACCTTGCCTCGCTGAAAGTAAGGGAAATGGGGGAGCCGCGATCGCTCATGACTGGCAGAGAATCGACTCGCCGCGGCCATTGCTGTGGAGGCATAATCGAAGGGTACCCACCATCTTCAATCGAAGGCGAACTCGAAATCTTGTCCATCATGTCGTCGTCGTCGTCCAAGTCATCGTCCGTGTCGTCCATGTTTCCGTCGTCCGAGTTCGTCATACCTCCGTTCTGCGCGACGGCCAGCGCATCCTGCTGTTGCTGTTTTTTGCTTGCGTCGTCCATCGCTGCGGCGGTAAGCTTTCTAGAGACCTCTCCCGCAGGGTCGTCCGAGTCTGAAATGTCGTCGTCGGGGCCAGGGCTCGTCCAAGACTGCCTCGGGTTATGCGCTTGGTCCTCGGCAGATTCTTGAGCAACCTCTCGAAGCGTCTCAGCCTGATGTGGACCAAACGAGCCGTTTGTTCTTGAAGTATGATCTTTCGCTGACGGTGCGTCGTGATCTTGGAGGTCGATCGTGTCTGGAAATGCGACAAAAGAGGCAACAGGTCAGCGTGGCATGTCAAACGAAGAAGGCGAACAGTTGGGGGGGGTTTTTTTTTGTCGTTCTCCTGGCCAAGGGGGAGAAGGGAAGAATTCCGTAAGATTGATCGGCCACGGTTCCAGCCGTTAAACCAAGACCGGTTCAGACTAAAGCTCAGACACAGGAGAGCCAGGGCCAATGGGGAAAGGGGGAGGGTATGTTTGGGGTGAGGAATAGTGTGATGCGCCAGGAGGAATGGATGTCGGCGCGGGTGTTTTGGGTCGCATAAACCTACCAGCGCGGATTATGTGAGGCCTCGTCATACTGGATTAAGGTCGTGGGCCAGCACAAGCCAGCCAAGACGTCGAGGGGATTGTGAATTTGTGACGGGCTTCCTCGAGTCGTGAGGGTCGTATTGTAGTATTGGTGTCGGGTGCTGGAACGGTTCGTTCGTATGCAGTGCAGAGCGTCCCGTCGTCTACAGTTCGGCGTGGATTATTTTTCGTCGCGCTTGGCCGCCAGCCCCTTTGAGTGCCAGTCAGATGGTAAAATGAGACCCTGGTCGGTAGACGACGTAGGGACGGTGCAGTGTCATGGAGCGAGGGTGACAAAAAGCTGGGGCGTTAGGCAATTGCCAAGAAGATTGGTACGAGCAAAGCGTGGCCTGGTCTGGAGAAGAGCGCAGAGGTTGTTGGCGTTGGACGGGGGGGTGAAATTGCGACTCCGCTGTTTCGTCGGCTGAGCAAGGACAACGGGTTGGGTTTCTAGCGGCGCGCGCGAGAGAGATTGTCGTCGGGGCTGCCAGGGTGCGGCGTCACGGCGGAACTAGCCACGATGGGGTTTGGCTGGACCACGAGGCTTCGCGGTAGCGAAGCTGGATTTTGGCCGGTCGAATAGCGAAGCGAGTAACAGCTCAAAGCTTCCAATGTCTGTTGGCCGAGTTGTAAGAGCAGCTGATGCACAAGGCCAGGGGCGGCGGCTTCGTGGTCGTGTGTCGGGTCAGGGCGTTGTCGGGACAGACTAGGAAAGCGATGCTCGGGTGTCGTTGAAGGAGGGGTGGTTGGTTTGGATGGCTTGCTGGGCTGGGCTGGCAAGGAGCCGGGCTATGAATAGAACAGGGAACGGCGCAGTTGGTGAAGGAGGCGAGTAAGGCGAGTAAGGCGAGTCGTCAGGCGAGAAAGTAAGGACGAGGGAGAGAATAATAATGATAATAAGAAAAAGGAGCCACAAGGGCCGATGAGGGACCGTTGCCAATGGCGGATTGATGATGTTGGACCCGTCACGGTTATTTATCTTATTTAACGAATAATCAAGGGTGGTCGAAAACTGCCCAGGAGTTGGATCGGGAACGTCGAGAAGGAAAGAGAAGAATGGATTGAGTGGTGGAAAAGAGAACAACGTGGAGGTAGATCGTGGGAGGGTTCTACCCAAAGTGTGTGTGTGTGTGTGTGTGTGTGCGCGAATATGACGGAGCAGCAGGGGAAGGCGAGAGCGAGCGAGACAGACAGAGTAGATCAAGCAGAGAAGGTCGAAAACGCTCGTTGGTTGGTCGGAACACTTTTGCTGTGCTGCCGCCGCTAAGATGGCTCCAGATTCAATCTAATGCGGGAGACGCTGCAGGAGCAGGGCACTTCAGAGGTTGGGATCCCGCGCCGTGTGCTCTGTAGGGACATGTTATGTAGTGTATGTTTCTTCGTTTTCTTAGCTGCAGCTGTTGTGCGCTCCCAGAGTCAGGCACACGCGCAGCAGATCACTCTTGGTAGTGTCACTTTCCCAGGGGAACGGTATGTCTGCCCAATCCCCCCGTGTCCCATGTCTCGCTCTCGAACAGGCCGAGAAGCCTCTCTCCATCAATCCTTCAGTCAATCAATCCCGTCGACCTGCGAGAATTAGAATTAGGATAGACTGGGAATCGATACATAAATAATTAAATATAAATATAAATAAGAAAGGGCAATAGGCAATCCGTAAATTTGATCCCCAAATGCTCCAAGTATGCCCACCCTGCAAGATGTTTGGCCAGGGGGGGTTGATGGACTTGAAACAGCTGGGACTCGGCAAGGGAACTGCCACTTGGGTCAGTCATTTTCCAAGATTCCACCTCTTCTTGTCAGACGAAGATCCATCAGCCATTCGTTCAACACTCGCTCGATGTCAGAACCGAAAATTCAGGAGCTGCCTCCGTTTCCCCTCAACTCCGTTACACACTTTTTTCTTTCCACCTCCCTTTTCTTTTTCTTTTTCTTTTCCTTCTCCTTCTCCTCACCATTGCCCTGAAGCTGCGTCCTACTGCAGCTGCTGTCTCCCCCCCGTCCCCCTCCTTCTCCTTGAACTTGCGTCGTGGTCCGTTCGCCAATAACACATGGCAGTCCGTCACCCGTTACCGGAGACCAGGTGCTTTAGTCATATGCCCTGGACCGGAAGACTACTTCCTGATGTTAAAGGAGGTCCGGCCCTGGACACGATTAAGCTCTCGGGGCCCGGTCGTTGGCCACTGAGAAAACGGCTGGTTCGCATTGGCTGGCGTGCAAGATTGACCGTCCATTCTGGTCCAGAACCGGTCATAGAGCAGTACTTTCCACCAGCACCCACAATGTCAGCATCAGAGTCGAGATCGGCGCGTATCTTGCTATGTCCGGCGACTTGCACAATGTCGAGCTACCCACATTCATCGCAACTTCCCAACTCCCACTTCCACTTCCGCATAGTCCACCAAAAACATCGGCCGGATTCAGGTAAACAAGCACCCCGATGCATGACGGAAAATACATCCAAACAACACGGCTTCGTCATGCCTTCCCATCGCCTTGACTCCACTGGCTCCGGGGGATTGAGCCGGCCCCGCTGAACCTTTGACATGGAGAGCTCTGTTCAGTGCAAACAGGCAGCGTACAAACACGCGCTCACGGATCGAGCAGCGTTCCCGGCGTCGATCATCGAGTTCGTCAATCCTCTGTCCGTCTCCGGCGATCGACTCTCTTGGAGCAAGAGGGCATCTGGACGCCACACATAGACCACCAGGCTTCTTGCGTCGAGAATCTCGTCAGTCTGATGGATCTCCCAAGCTTCACTTCATTCGGCCAACTACCCAAGCAGTGACCGGCCGCCACCATCACCTGCAGCGCGTCAGAGCGGTTGGCCCGTTTCGAAGCGGCTCGCCTCAAACGCGCTCCTCTCCCCCCCAAGTCCCTTGTTCGCAAACGGCGCTGTCGGCATCAGCCCGTCGACATTCGACCTATGGCAAGGGCTGCGCTTGCCCCCGTGGCTTGTTCAGCTCAGCTCCGTTAGGCCCTTGACCTCAGAGCTTCGTTCCCCGCCAAGCGATCCAAAGACCGAGTGGAAAATTCTAGGTAATCATCGTAGAATGCCAGTTGCTATCGCGAGGCCATTCCAGAAGTGACATCCCTCCCCAACATGCACTGCCAGCAAACAAACCCCCAAGGGGCTTCGCCCTTGTCATTCTCGCGGCCATCATCCCGCTGCCCACGGCTGAATGACCGATTCCTATTGATCGCGGTATGGATAACAGGGACACGTCCTTGCCGGCAACCCGTGCGGTGATGCATCCTCCGGAAGCTTGCTGAGCACGAGCCAGAGCTCAATCGCGAGCCACGGTCGCAGTCGAAAGTCAATTGCACTGCCAAAGGCAGGGCAGACGCAGAATGGAGGTGAGAAAGGAGCCTC
The DNA here is from genome assembly GCA_001625285.1 of Colletotrichum incanum. Lineage (NCBI taxonomy): Eukaryota > Fungi > Ascomycota > Sordariomycetes > Glomerellales > Glomerellaceae > Colletotrichum > Colletotrichum incanum. Next base: position 123,820 of record LFIW01001088.1, read on the forward strand.
AGTTGAAACCCGGCCCTTCGGGACCGAAGCTTCAGGGCTGCTGGCGCGACGCATCTTGCTTGCTTCTGCTCGTCTGTGCTGATGCACTCCTGCCGGACGGCCCAGTCGCTATTCTAGGGTTCAGTCAAGTATTGCGAGCCACCAGCCGTCTGATACTCGGTCGGAGGTTGATCTGACGGTGAACACTGCTAGTCTCTCAGTGTTTATTGTGCGCTGCAATGATTCATAGAATATGCACACCGCGGGATAAAGCCCAAGCCCGGCTTCATCTGCCACGCTAGAGACACAAACCAGACCATCCCATGGTGAGGACAGATTTGTCAGGTCCAGTCCTCCCTGGAAGCGGGAGTGCCTGACTAACTGCGACTGTCGGTCAACCTCTGCGTGCCAGTGTCTCACCGAGCCATGCAATGGGGCCGATTGATATGCTATGCTCAGGGGCAGAAATGACAGGCTGTCTCTCCCTGCGCCATGTCTCGGCACCGAGAGACATGGCTGCCCATATTGGCGGTCAACAGAGTGCACGCTGAGGTGGCCAGGGTGGCTGTTTGAAAATGATTTCACCATGATGCATGTATTATATGGCCGTGGTACCAAGAGCCTCTCGAACCGTGACAATGGGTTCTTCGTCAAATTCTTGAGTTCGTGTAGGTTCGAATCTGCCAAACCGTCCAAACAGCCCAAGGGTTCACGATTTCGAGATATTACCCGCAGATCGTCTGGACATATTTACATCCATCGTCTTGGCAAGGCTTTGTGAAGACGACGGCTTTGCCACACGCCCTGCCGCTCACTGGAGATGTCGCGCTGGACATCAGTCCCTGCATCAGGATTGCCACGCTCACACCACAAGAGATCAGAGCACAACCTTGGCATCGCAAGAGTACCTGGTTTCTGACAGCCTGGCCAGTTGCCTACCGAGGCAAGGGGGCTCCGGACATCGGCCCAACTGACTCAACTGGCTGAGGTCAGACACAAGAACAGTGGAAGTCGAGTTATTGCCGCAGTGAGTGACGTAGCGGCCCAGGTCTTGGTGTGCTCCGGGATTCAAACGCAAGGCAGAAATGAGTTGTTAGTGGGAAGTCATCGATAGCAGTTGGAGCAGAAGAGAGCCCACCAGTATAGCCCGCCCGATACTCCTCTTGTCCTGAGCGGGGTGAGAGACGGACTGTTTCAGCCGCTGTTCCTTCCATCAGCTCCCATCTACGCCGACCTGCTTGCTATAACGAAGGGACCCAATGGTAGTCCCCAGTTTATCGTGGGGGTGCAGGGGGCTACATGATCTTCGAAATTCGATATGCATGGGAAAAGAGGATGTTGTGGTGTCTTGTCATGAGAGAAGTTGGTGTAATTGAAAGACGGTATGAAATAGGAACTGAAGTACAAAGAAGCCCTACATATACGGCAGATTACTGGGTTTTATAACGTGTCCCCGTTATGTCAGACATCAGTCCGGTCGTAGGGGTTTACAAGTAAAAAGACCAGAGCACTTCTGCCAAATATTTCTCCAATACACTCAGGACCGCCAGGGTCGCGGTCACCATCAATACCTGTCTCTCGACCATGCTGTCGACCAGGGCCTTCCGTCAGTCCAAGAATCAGGAGATCTGCACAGCTCCTGCCAAGGAGTAGAAAAAATCTGTCTTAACTTTAGCACCTCGGCTACCCTGTCATGTATCTTCCCTTGCGTTAAGAAATGGTGCTCTGTATCTTCTCATCAACGTAACCTCGGTTGATGGTGGTTCGAAGGGACATACCATACTCCCCCCGGTTTTCGTGAAGTTCTTCACTACTTCCGCGTACTCGAAGTACTGGGTCGAGGTACCATCTATCATGACTGGTTCCCAGATAACTTTTGTTTCAAAGACCTTGTCCTGGTCTTTTTTGTCTCTATCATACAAGGTAGAAATCAAACGATGCTGAGAGATTATGAATGACATGACTGCTCTACCTTCTCTTCATGCCCAGGCAAACGCCCAGTAAAATGATTCGGATAACATAATATGGCTAACAAACTGAACTTTAAATCACACTCTGAAGCGCTTCGACTGCTGCTCCTTTCTTCTATATGCTTTCTAATCCTAGATGGCCACCTGCATATCTTGCATGGGGTTAAAGTGTCAAGATGCAGAACGGCGCAGGTCTAGGAACAAGATAAGGTACCCTCTCACGGTGTTGTCTAATTGGGAAGGTACGTGAGACTACAAGCGATAACTTCCAAGAGGCAGCTATTCCTACAAGCAAGATGCTCACGGCGCCTGCAAGTCTCCTGCTCGTCCGACGTTACCTCTCTCTCATTCTTATGTGCTTCTCTAGCGTGTTCCGTGTTTAGCTTTGCTGGGTACTATTTCTGTTTCTTCACAGCATAGCTACAAATCCTAGTCAGTTTTTGATACTTTTTGCTTGATTGGTGAACGACCTCCAACACAACTTGGAAGGATTGGTCCAAAGGGCCCAGTGCCGTAAAACATTGCCCCTGGTGTGACTGTGTAATTTCTCGAGCACATAGAGTCTCGAAGAGTCGGAGGCTAATCTACTTGTGAGTTCTATAGGTTTGGTAACAAAAAAGGCAAATAGATAATCTTCCCACTGCAGACAGCAGCCTGATCGGACCCATGAGATAAATGAAGCGAAGGACCATCCGGTTGCGCATAGGAGGTGCGCAATGACGCATGGTTTGAACCTCACGAAGCAAAGTCAAAGATTTCGTCGGCGGCGTGGCCTGATTCTACTCACGAAGAGCTTCCATGATCACAACATCTTAAATGAAATGCAAACGGGCGGGTAGACACTGAGCCCTCCCCGGTTGCCCCTGACTCCCCCATCCGACTCGTGTACGATATCTTCCACAAGGAATACACCGGAGAGTGGCCAATGAATTCTGGCAACGGCAGAAAGAGCGTACGCATAAGCCTTTCGTTCATGCTAATCCCAGGAAGGGAAGCGCGCCTCACAGAGTCCTCAACTCTCGCACTCTTGTCTTTGCTCAAAACCTGTCAGCCATAACAGGAGAATGCTCCTCTGAGGAAGATTTTGTGGGATTCGAATTCACGTCTATGTGCTCCTGCTTGTCTTCTGTAACGCCTTGCCAAACTGCTCCACAAAGTCAAAGCAGTCCGCAAATGTGTTGTACAACGGCGCCGGCGCCACCCGAATGACGTCCGGCTTCCTCTCGTCAATAACCACGCCGACCTCGTCGAAGAACCCCATCACACCGTCAAGCAGCCCGTCCGCGAGCAGCAAACTCAGCTGCGCGCCCCGTTCCTCCGGCCGCCTCGGCGTAAGGACGCGGAACAGCGCCCTCTCGTTCTCCGGCATCGCGCCAAGCAGCTCCTCCAGGTACCCCGTCAGCCTCAACGACTTTTCCCTCAACGCGCCGACGCCACCGGCGAGCTCAAAAACCTCGAGCGACGCACACAGCGATGTGATGTCCAGCACGCTCGGGTTGCTCAGCTGGAACCCTGCGGCGCCGGGCGCCGGGTGGAACTTTGTCGCCATGACGAAGCGGGACGACTTGTCGTTGCCCCACCACCCGCCGAGCCGGTTCACGTACCCCTTTTCCGAGTCCGAGTCCTCGACGGAAGTCGTCACGGCGGTGTGTTTCGAGTTGACGAACGAGCCGCCGATGCATCCCGGCCCGCCGTTGAGGTACTTGTACGTGCACCACGCCGCGGCGTCGACGTCCCACTCGCGCAGCTTCAGGGGTACGTTGCCGACGGCGTGGGCGAGGTCCCAGATGACGAGGATGGAGTGCTTGTGCGCAAAGGCGGTGATGGTCGGGATGTCGAGGAGCTGGCCTGTGTAGTACTGGATGCCCGGGAGGAGGAGGAGAGCGGTGTCCGAAGCGTGGCGCTCGATGGTGGTCAGGATGTGTTGGGTGGTGAGGGTTGATTCTGTGGAAGGTGAGGGGAGCTCGATGCAGACCATCGACTCTGAAGGTGAGAGGCCGTGGTGCCTGATTTGGGTCTCCACGACGAACTGTACGGGTGTCAGTCTCACTCACCCTCTCATCTCACGACCCATCCTGCGGAGGGAAGGACTCACATGGTCGCTCGGAAAGGCCTTGCTCTCCAAGATGATCTTATGCCTGCCTTCCTTCTGGGGCTTGTAGAACGCCGCCATGAGGAGATGGAGGTTCGCTGTCAGTGTCTGCATGACGGCAACCTCGGACTCGTCGGCGCCGACGATGGGGGCCATCATCTTGGCCGCCTTCGCGTCGACATTGAGCCATGTCGGCAACGGCGAGTCCTCGAGAGGCTTGAAGTGGCCCTGCACGCCCTGCGTAGCCCAGGTGGACAGGTACTGCTGTATCCTCACGGCGGTGCGCTTGGGTTGCAGACCGAGCGAGTTTCCGCAGAGGTAGGTACACTTCTGCTGGCCAGCGCTTGCAGCGGTAGAGCCCTCCTCATCTTTCGTTCCTCAAGGATGTCAGCCCACGAGACTAGAGGTATAAGAGAAGAAAGATATTAGGTGGGAAGGGAATGATAAGTGTCGCCTGATGCGGAAGGGGGGAGGAGGGGAGCTTCCAATTGCTGACCTTTCTTGGCGAGGGTCTTGCTGGTGATCTCTTGCTTGGTCGGGATGACGAACTCGTCCCGCGTGTGCCTCAGCGCGTCTTTCTGGTCCAGAGCCTCGGCGTGTGCTCTGCTCGAAGGATCCATGTTTGGGGCGGGATATTGTGGATGACCTTTGACTAAGGCGAGGTCCGATACAGCTTCTGACCTTGGCTTGAGGTTGGGGGAGGGGGGGACTCGGGCGTGAGACCAGGGATGGTGGGGAAATCGAGATGATTGTTCAGGTTTGTGATTCCTGTAGGTATCTCGAAGTGATGAGGGCGGAACTAATGGCCCTTTGGCTTGTGTCAAGATCCTTGAACCAGCCGGGCCTCAGAATACAAGTTACGACATGCAAACTCTAACGTTGGTTTCGTTGTTCAACAGTTCCAACCAAAGGAGTGAAGTCATGATGCACCACCACACGCAGAATATTTCACGCGTGGCGGCCCGCATAGTCCAATGAGGGGTTCAGACGGCCCCCGGGCTGGCGGGGCACGTCGAAGCAGCTGGCAGCATTGTGAAGCAGGCCAGTCAGCAAGAGCGAGTGTGATGAGGGGAGGGTTGCTGACCACTGACAGGCCAAGGAGGCATCAGCTGTTCCCACCATGGAATTGGAGAGAGGGAGCGGGGGATCCTCTTTTTCTCCAACAACTCGACAAGGTGGATCTGAGATGCCTCTGAGTATGGGAGATGGAAGATGGGGGAGATGATAGATCCAATTCGATACACTTTTTCCTCCCGACGTCCATGTACAATGCCCAAAGTACCGTGTACTTGGGCATGTACATCTGATCCTCACTGTTGTCAAATCCCAAAACCTGTATCGTGACGACGAGAAAACTTTTCTTTCAGTCTCAATCATCAAAGCAAATAACGTGCTCGAGCTAAAAAGCTTCGAATTACGAAATATGGCAGTTTTCATTACCCCCTCGAAACCCCGGTATTACCCCCTCATTACCCCATAAACTGGCCACATGCGGGGTTTTGCTGACTCGTCTCTTGGCTCGCCTTGCAAAGATGCACGGGGTGACGCCCGCGAGTCTGGGGCACGGGGGTGGATGCCTTTGTTGACGACGAACAGGACAGGCCTAGGGAAGGCCGTATGCCGTAGACATGGCGGGGGTGGACTCTCTCTCTCTCTCTCTCTCTCTCTCTCCCTGCCGCCTTCATCCTACAAGGTTCGTGACTTGGAGGCTGGAGGGATACTATGTACGTCGGTCCCTGCTGGGTAGACTGATATGTACACTCTCCATCCGGATGGGGTAACTTCTGGAGGAACATGGAAACACATGGATGGGGGTCGAGGTGGAGGGACCGGGTGTGACGGAGTTGGACGGACGGAGGAGCAGCAAGACCGCTCCCGTCATGTTCGGGCGATCACGGCGCGGCTGATTCGGCAAGGAACGACTCTGGGAGTTTGGGGAAAAGTCTAACCAACTCCCTCCCTCTCTTCCTCCGATTTTTCGCTGCGTGTCCTTCCGGAGCACGGCGCGGGATTCTACGGCGACGGCTGCGAGGGCTGACTTGCACGAATTGCAAGACTTGCATATCCTGAAGCACCTGAACCAGGCGTGATTGTTTCGGATTGAGCCAGCGTCACAATCGGCTCAGGTAGATCATCTGCCTAGGAAAGTTGGCATTTTGTGTTCCCCAGCAATGGCAGAGTTGAGCATGTGCTCGCACGCATCGAGAGAGACGAGCCAAGCGACCGTTGCGGCCTGCAACTTGGGAAGCATCCCGAGGCCGGATGATTTTCGCACATGTGTTCCTAGCTTCATGCGCCTCTGTCTCCAAGAGGGTGGGCGAGACTCTGCACTCTCAAGCCTAGCCATGGACCAAAGAGTGACCGAGTTGACGCCATTCGTATCGCCAATGGTAATCGATCGGTGGGCTGCTCCGATGGATGATTCCTGACCAAAGACCAGAAGGGAGGGAACGCTCGGCAGGTTTCTTCATTGTGTCATTCATGGTCCCGAGGTCGAAATATGGCAACTAACCGTAGCAGTCGGCTGGCAGACCAGGGCTGGGAAGAGCTGCTTGGCAAAAAAAAAGAAAAAAAAAGAAAAAAAAAAGAGTTGACTTGACGTTGGGACAGTCTCGGGTGGAGAGCCCGACGTGATCACCATAGCTTTCTGTAGGGACGCAGGAGGCTCTGCTCGACTGCCGCTTACTCAATATGTTCCGGGGGTAATGTCACAAAATTTTCCTTTGTGGATCCAGGGACCAGTCGTCGAGAGGGAAATAATTCAAGGTGCAGTACCGTACCTGAGTCTACTCGAGCTATGGACGGAGTTGATTGTCAACAACCGAGAGAGGCCTCCTTGGGGTTTGTTGTCAAACTGCCGTGAACGGCGTCAATGGCCCTTTGGGTTACTCGATTTGGACGAGCCATTTCTTTCCTCGGAACGGGCAAGCTCGTTTCACAACGTTGAGCTGAGCGAAATTCCATGGAAAGCACCATTGAAAATAGCTACCGGATCGCGGTGCCTTTCCGGATCGGAACTGATGCGGCAGAGAAGCGCCCGTCGATATGCACATTCGAGGAGGCCTCTCCCGGTTGTGAACCTTCGACCAGGACACAAACAATACCCAAGCATCACCGATCGACCGGCGGGCTGCATGCACTGCGAGACCGGCGGCCGTAGTGTTGTTGTGGCATCCGCGACGGATGCTGCAATTCCTGCAACAACTTTTGCAACCTCCAAACCCAGCCTCTGGCACATGCAAGGGGCGAGAAAGCGCACGTAGGTATCGTGAAATCTCCTTTGGGCGAGTTCTGTTTTGATGTGTCAAGACTTTCTCAGACCTAAAACCGCGTCTCCCATCGTGACCTTGGGCTGGAATGGTGTAATTGCCATGAACCCTGAAAGGAGGAAATTAAAACGAGGCATCGTGACCTCTATGTTTTTTTCCCTTTCTTTTATCCTCTGGCCCAAGCTTTCCGGGGCATGGAAAGGGGACCTGGGGACCTGGGGACTTGGGGGGGGGGGGGGGGGGGGGGGGGGGGGGGGGAGACTCTTTGTCATTGGCTGTCGACCGTCTAATCCTTTTGTGGATCAAAGATCTGAGCGCCTCCCATATGCTTGTCGATTGATTAATTTAGAAGCTTAATCCTAGTCGGGCTTTTGTGGAGAACCAAGACCAAGTAAGAAAGGGTCTTTTGGGGGGGGAAGTACCTGTTCATCGGAAGGTAGCGTCTCTTATTGACTAAGCACGACTATCGAACCCGGAACCCCATCTGAACCCCCGAAAGCTAATCAAACCCAATCTACCCAAAACCAACCGCGTTGATCACCTAGTTTACAACGCTCTTTTCCTCGCTTGCCCTTTCTGTGAAAACCAAGCGTAGAGCCCGAGGATACAGTGGCCCAGCCTGGAAAAGGAAGGAAACGTTTGTCAGTACCGAATCAAGGCGGGGACCCCTCATAGTGAGCAAGGAGCACCGAGTCTACTTACCGGAGTCTTTCGGTCAACCCACATGGGGTCCAAAGCGAAGGAGAACTCGCGGACCAGCTGGATCAGTGTGGCCCGCATTTCCAGCATTGCGAATTTCTCGCCAAGACATGCACGTTTGCCTAAGACCGGTCAGCATCAGAACGAGGGAAGAGGATTCTCCATTTCCTACCACCATGAAAGCTGATCCACTCGCCCCTCGCTCGGCGGCGTCGGTAAGTTTGCTGGATTGCCTCTGAGGAGCAACCCCACCTGTGCATGTGAGCGCAATGACATGAGAGGGAGCGGGAGAGGGGAGTAAGACGAACCGGTCGGGGTCGAACTTGTCTGCTGACGGGCCCCAAGCAACTGGGCACCGGTTCGTGGAATAGCAGTGGTAGCCGACGTACGTTCCTTTCGGGATTATGACATCGCCGCCCAGAAGCGCAGTTTCCGCCGCCTTCCTGTTGATCAATTGGCCAATGGGAGGAAACAGGCGCAGGCACTCGTAGATGAGGGAGGTGAGATAGGGCATGTCCTCCCTGGTCAGATCCGCTGAAGACTTGGCGCCCTTGGAAAGAATTTCTTGGCGCAAGGCCTCTTGCGCCTCCTGCACACCGGTCAGCATGAACTGATTCTGCGTAAGACGGCACGGGCCTGGGCGGTAAGACGTACGGGATGCTTTGCCAAAAGATACAGCGCCGATATCATCGCCAACTGCGGGTTCTCCTGGCCAGCCACAAACGCCACCGTGAGGTTGTCGAGGAGCTGCTTCTCGTCCCACAGACCTGACGCTCGCGCGTCAAGCATTCGCTTGCCCAGCTTGTCCGTCGGGTCTGACAGGGATGTCTTCTGCATGTGGTGGCCCGCCTGCAGCGCTCGTTTGAGCTCATTCTTGAAAAGCCCCACAGTGCGTCTCGCAGCCAAGCGAGACTTGAGAGGCAGGCGGTCGAGAAAGGGGAAGCTCAGGAAGATTGGCTTGAAGATCTCTTTCTTGACCGCCGTCTGAAGGAGATTGATAGGAGCATCGGCCCTGTCGAGTGCCTAGTTGCCTGCGGTGTCAGACGAACCCCTACTAGGCTCGGGTCGCCGTGGGGGCCAAGGGCGACTTACATGGAGCCTGGTGCCAAGGACGGCCTCGGTGAAGTTGGAGACGGAATACCGCTGCAGGAGGTCCTGCACAGCGACGCCGCCTCGTCCGGCCCGCCGTTGGGATTCGCGAAGGAGACGGCACAGGCTGACTGCGTTGTTCTCGATGATGTCCGCATCAAAGTTCCGTTGAAGGCCAGGCTTGATGACTGAGCGGTAGTTCTTCCACACGTCGCCTCTTGCGGAAATGACATTGTCGCCTGGCTTCGAGTCAGCACGGTTGCTCGTAAGGGGACGATGGGTCGTGGGTGCGGTTACCTAGGAATTCTGCGAGGACGCTGTGAGGAATTTTCTTCTGATTGCCGCTCTTCTCGTAGAGGTCCTCGTCCTTGAAAATCTCAACCAGATAGGAGGGTCGATGGACCAAGATGTTCCATTGAGCGCCAAAGAAGATCTTGACCGCTCCGTGGGTTCGTAATGGCTTGTCAATGTATTCGCGGAAAATGTCTGACTGGTCAACGTCTCTGAAAAAAGGTATGAGAGCGACCCAGAAGGGAATCGCTGGAATGTTTTGCGGGTATTTTGGTGGTAACAGAAAGAAGTAGTAAACGGAGCCGAGGAGCAGCGCTCCGAGAAGCAAGACTTCGACTAAAAGCAGCAGCATCTTGACTGGTTCGACGCCTGTTGTGTGAGGAGAGACTGAATCGTAAAAGCAATAAGTTTATATGTTCAAGGCCCGAAATCCCGGATGAGAGAGAAAGAGTAAAAGAAAAGAAGGGGGAAAAGCAACGGTTACGCCTGCATGGGTTGAGATGAGGGCATCGACGACGGACCCGATCTTCCTTTCTTCTTCTCAGCCCTGCCCAAACTAAGGTAGCAACACTTCAGATGGCCCGAAGTTGACATGCATGAGAAGAGCTCAAAAAACAGGATCAGGATTCGGCCGTAGTGGACAGGAGGCTTTGCTGTTGGCTGAAAATAGCCCGCATATGTTGGCCCTTTTGGCAACGCAGCGTCTGTGCATCTCGACGCCGGGAGGTCGGACGGTCTGCGCTCTGCGGACAACTCAAGTCAGCGGGACACGGGCTGTGCGACGGGCGCGTCGTTAGTCGCACCAGACAATAAGCAGAACAGGGCCATCTGTGGGAATCCATAGGCCGCTAAGCGGGTCCTTCTGCGAGGAGCAAGGTGCAAGGCGAAGAGAAAGAGAGTTTGATGAGATTCCAGAGTTTTTCCAAATATGGTTCGTGCAAGGGGTGCAAGTGGATGTGCCTCTAACCCGCCAGAGGTACCGGTACTTCAAGCGGAGCCCCCACCCTCCCACTTCCCTCCCCGCACACGGCCGCTCAGAGAGTTGCGGCGCTGTCCACCGGGCGGTATCCCACATCCGACTAGGTGCCGGGGTCGGATCCTGTCATCTAGAAGCCAGGGTGCTATTAAATGGACACTGAATCATTTCATCCAGGAGAGATCTGGTTCATCTTACTCTGGCGGTCTCGACTCCAAGCAACGGTAATCACCGGAGCTGCATTGCTTCATCTTACCTGACTTGCCCGGCTTTTTTTTTTCTCTAGTTGTTTTTCTTGTTGCTTTACCTCGCTTCCACATCGGGGTCTCTTCTTCGAGTCTCTCTTGTTTTGGCCATCTTTCGTCGTTGTCCAACTTCACACAAGATGGCTGACTCCAGCCCATCCACCTCCGGCACGGCGACGCCTGTCAAGGACTCCGCAATGTCCTCACAAGACGCTCCGGCCCCTGCCGCTAACAACCCACCACCTCCGACCCAACCCACAGACGACCCCGAGAAGAAAGCCGGTGCTCCACCGGCATACTCGGCTTTCTCACCGTGGCGGAGGCGCTTCATCCTCATCGTCGTCACCGTTGCTGGTTGTTTTGGCCCCTTGGCCGGCAACATCTACCTACCGGCGCTGCCTGTCTTGGAAAACGAGTTCCACGCCAGTGCAACAGCCATCAACGTTACTGTGTCGGTCTTCATGTTGACTTTCGCCATCGGTGTAAGTGATGGACCCTTTTCTAAGAGATAAAGAGGGACGCTGACAGGATTTTCCTCATAGCCCTTGTTCTGGGCGAGTTTCGCAGACTGGAAAGGCAGGAGACCCCTGTACATCATCTCCATCTCCATCTACATTGTGGCCAATGTGCTCCTGGCCGCGGTGCCAGCCAACTACGGCGCTCTTGTCTTCTTGCGAATTGTGCAGGCCTTTGGCTCCGCAGCCGTGGTGTCCATGGGCGCAGGGACAGTTGCAGATGTGGGTGGCCCATGACACCTTCACCGCCCAACCGCGAACTAACCCGTTCTTAGGTCACGCCCCCCAAGGAAAGAGCATTTGCAATGAGCATCTTCCTGCTTGGTCCCCAGCTGGGGCCGGTGCTCGGCCCTGTCATAGGAGGCGCGTTGACAATAGCCTCGTGGCGCTGGATCTTTGGTTTCCTCGGTAAGCTCTCTATCGAGACACATCTAATCACCCATCAACTAACCGAGCCAAACAGCCATTGCCGGCTTTGTTCTTTGGGTCGTCATCATCCTGATGCTGCCAGAGACTTTGCGTGCCCGGGTAGGAAGCGGTAAACTCTACGCCCATGCCAGCTCCATCCTCTTTCCACCCAAACTGTCTTCACCTCTAGCTCCCGAGTCCGAAAGAGGCCCTCCCCCTCCCAAACCGACTCTGCTCGGATACTGGCGCCTTTTCAGCTATCCCCCCATTGGCATCGTGACTTTCAACACGGCCATGCTCTACTCGACGTACTTCGCCATCGCCGTCCAGCTGCCCACCGAGCTCACCAACCGGTACAACTGGTCCACCGCGGGCACCGGCGCCGGTTTCCTCGCCGTCGGTATCGCCATGATCGTCGGCTCCATGATCGGGGGGCGTTTCTCCGACTGGCGTCGCGCGCGCGCAGTCAAGGCGTCCCCGGACAACCAGGTCGACCCCGAGAACAGACTCGCCGACCAGATCTGGGGCGTCCTCGTCTGCGCTGGCGGGTGTGCGATGTACGGATGGTTTGTCGACGCGTCGCTGCACCCCGCCGCCGTGCTCGTTGCCACGTTTTTGAGTAAGTCGTCCCCGACCCAACCTTTCGGCGAATTCAATTATTGTACAAACTTTTGTGGGGTCATGAGGCTGACAATGTGCGACTCCAGCCGGCTTCGGCATGAACTGGGTGTTTGTGGCCACGACGGCGTTCCTGACTGAGTGTGTGGCCCAGCAGGCCGCCGGCGCCTTCGCCCTCGGAAACATGCTCCGGAATCCTGGTGCTGCCATCGCCGCCCTTGTGATCCCGTCGCTCGTCACCAAGATGGGCAGCGGGTGGTGTTTCACCGGGCTGGCGCTTTTGGACTTGGTCCTCGTCGGGTCCGCGGTCATCGGTATGTTTTCCGCGAATCAGGGGTTTTCGCCCATTATGAGATTGCTTGCTGATTTGGCGTTTGTCATAGTGCTGCGCCTCAAGTCTCCAGGATGGAGGGCGGCTCGCAAGGCCAGGATGGCAGCGATGGCAGCTGCGAAGCCAGGAGGGCAGAAATGAGCTTCATGATTTCATGACATGCATTGGCGGAGTTAAAGGGTCACAATTAGGGTTTCGAAAGTCTGACACAGATACTGTTTAATGTCTATACGTATTTATGAAATTTGTGCATGGACAAACGGAAAGTGCGCAAGTGCGAAGGCAATCATATAGGACGTGGTCGAGATGTGTAGAAGGCATTTAATCGGTATCATTAAAGTTGTCGAGACTGGACTGTATAATACATGCGTTCGCTCAGTTGCCCTGTTTCTGACCACTCTATTGTCAGCTACGTACAACATCGATACCCTCGAAAGTGCTGCTTACACTAGATGATAACGTGTCTCTATGCATCGATAGGAATTGCCGGCGGCTCTGATACAACCAAGACACATTGGATAAAGAGCCGCTAAAATGTCTAGCTAATCAGTGCACTCTAACGGTTTCATAAACCCCTATCAGCTCTTTCCCACCCTTGGCAAAATAATGCAGGAGCTGGATTAGGAAATCACTGCATTTTTAACCCTACACGGGACTGCTGCTTATGTGGCGCACTTGCATCCATATGGCCTCGGGTCAGCCGTATCAGCTGCCCTTCAGATAGCTCCAGTCCAAATTTTCTATAATGTCGGACCTTCCTCGTTCAAGGTTAATCCACCACATCTGATGCCCCTCATCAGTCCCACATTGCACTTTAGTTATCCGAAAGACCTCCAGCATAGCATGAAATTCATGTTTGTACCTAACATGCTCCCAACTGGAATCTTACGATACAGTGCTGTTCTCTTGTTGAAGATCCAAGACGGCCGCGCGGTTGTGGTTGGGTGTTTCACTCGCTTACGTACGTTAAGCTATAGATTATCTATGTATTTTAATACACATAGGCTTCAGCTGTTTTCCTCCTCGGATTACATCCTTTCCTCATAATTATAGCCCTGCTTTGAGGACGGCGCCACGCCCGTCTCAGAGTTTATCACACTGTTCCCCTTGTGCGCCGACCGGACAAGAGCAGGGTTTTCGGCCTTGAGTTTAGCAAACTCCCTCTCGGCGTCCCATGTCCAGATGCTATCGCTAGCAAAGACGAGATCCATCTCCTCCAAGGTGCGTTGGTTGGATTCTGGGTAGAGCGCCCAGACGACGATGATGCAAATGAAGTTCACGGCGCCAAAAACGTACAATGTCTTCTCGTTCAGCTTCTCAAAGATGGTTGGGAGAAGAAGCACCTGGATTTTTAGGTCTCTTAGCAGCTGCACACAGTAAGCTCGGGAAATATGCAGAGTAACTCACCGTCCATCCATTTCCGATCGACCATCCGACGACGCCCCATGCGTTGCCCTTGGCGCGGACTTGCAAAGGGAAGATCTCGGCTGGGTAAAGCCAGGGGACTGTCAGCCACGTCGCGCCGAAGATGGCAGTGTACAGGAAAACGAAGAAGGTCGCGGCACCGCCAAGTCCGGCCCGGTTACCGGAATCGGCGTTGAGGGTCGCCCGGGCCAGCCCGCCAGCGCAGAACATGCATATTCCTTGCCCAATTGCGCCCCAGTAGAGGGTCCAGCGGCGACCAATCCGGTCTAGAGTAAACACGCAGATCAAGGTCGCGAACTAGGTAGTGTCAGCTTCGCGCTTTGCAACGCGAGATCACAAGGGCAGATTCTACGTACCATGTACGTAATGTTGTTTACGCCACTAACCCAAAGGCGCTGCTCAGAGCTGATACCAGCAATCGTAAAAATCGTCGGGCCATAGATCGTGATGCCTGCGATACCAACCCACTCCTGAAGGATTTGGAGCCAGATTACGAGTTGTACACGACGCCCAGTGTGAAGTTTGCCCGAACCCCAGCCAAAGAACATGGCGAGGTAACTCTGCTGCTTGGCTGTGTCTTGTTCCAAGTTTCTGATGTTGACGATGTCTTGGAGCTCTGCCTCAGCTACCTCACCGTCGTCACCTTCGTTACCGCGTAGTCTGCCGAGGATGAACCTGGCCTCTTCTTCTCGACCAACCTTGACAAGCCATCGCGGCGACTCTGGCATAAACCAGATCATGATGAAGAGAGCAATCAGGGGGACAATCTGGAAAGCGACGGGGAACCTCCAAATAAACGACGATGTGGGGTCTTTGTACTTTGACGTGCCACTGTTGCGAGGTTAGAAGTGGTGAGTTGGAGTGTGGTCGTGTCAACTCACAATTGGAGCCAGTAGGCGACAACTACACCAAAAATGTTGAGTGTAAACTCCATGGCCACGAACTTGCCTCTCGACGTATGGGAAGCAATTTCCGTGGCCCACACAGGGGTGATGGCGTTCAACATGCCGGTGCCAATGCCGTTCAAAACGCGTGCTAGTTATTCACAGAGTCAATGACTATAGTCTAGGACCAGAATTTGAGCGGCTGCATCGACATACCGCAAAACATCCAGTTCGCATTCTGGGCACCGGACTGCAGGGCGGCCGTAAGGATGGACCAGATACAAGCGACGGCGATGGTCTTGAGGCGACCATATCGGTCACCGAACCATCCGCCCACTAAACATCCCACGAGGGTTCCAGGGAGGTAGTAGACAGCAACCTGCCGCATGGTGAGACAAGGAGCATCTGCGGGGCTAGTCGTCGTGACCACTTACGATACCTCCCTGCAACAGCGGCTTATCCACGACAACGATCCTCTGTTCCTCGTCCCAATGGCCAAAGCCCATGAGTTCAGCATAATCGCGTGCAGTATTGACGCCACCCATCAACCCTTGGTCGTAACCGAAGAAGAAGATGGATACGCCAGCGACCAGGCACACGGTGTTGAGCAACGAGCTTTTGTAGAGCCGGTTGGCGACATTGTACTTCGCAAGCGGGCCTGCAGAGCTTGCCATTTTCATTGATATCTCATGTGCAGTACATGGGCTGGATTCGTACTTTTTCCGCTCGTGCGGGCTAGGCTTTGTCGAGGTTTGATTTAGGCACGAAAAGAAAAGAGAAGAGGGTTTTGGTTTTCACTGCCGGGGAGTCGCCATTACCAATATTAAATCTTGCTTTCCCCGTGGAGAGCGCATCGTGGAACCCCCCGTTCCTCCCCACACCCCAGGTTTCAACCGCACGTATCCCATCAGCTGCGCGTGAACTGCAAAATAAACCCGTCGTTACATCACTCTACGGCTCTCGATCCTTTGATTGGATGCCGCTCCGCACTCTGCGATGCCTCTGGTCCGACCACGGCGGGATACCCGCCGAAAGACGACCAGAAAGCTCGGGTTAAGGACCGGTCAGTTCCCGAAGCCTGCAGGAAGCTTGTTTTGGGGGTGGGGACTTGGCCTTCGTTTGATCCGCACAAGGAGAGTCAGCGGCTCTTCCCGGGATAATCATTTCTTCTTACGGCGCAGTCAGATGACATCTCACGAGAAGTGATCCAATCAGCATCAGTATGCAGGCGGAGAGAACACCGACATCCTCGCTGGCCGTGCACGATGTCATCGTCAGCTCGCAGAAATCTAAAAGTTCAGGAACAATGTCATCACAGTACCGAGCATTCTGGAGAAGCACAGAATGGCAACAGAATCTCGGCTGACCATTCATATTGTCGGTCTCCATCTCCAGGCTCGTGGCTTCGACTTCCGAGGGCCTCGCTGCGAATCTCGGACACAGCATGGTCCCATAGCAAATGGGTTGCTTCGGGAACCGGCCACGAAGAAGTGCTGAAAGTTTGCAAGGAAGGCGCAGCTGGGGTAGGTTTCTCTCCAGGCAGGTTCTCGCCGTCGAATGAACTTTGTCGTTCCACTTCACTGTAAAGACAGAAAGCATCGTCATGATGCATTAAGTTGGCACATCCCGCCAACTGACGTCCCAGCTCGCTCTCCAGAGGGTTTCCGGCCGTCTCAACTTCGGAAAGTCAACGCGACAAACCAACACCACCATGATGTGCTTAGGCAGAGCTAGGGGTGGTTTTCGGTTTATGTGGGGGGACGTGAACGAGAGGTTGGCCTACACAATGTTACTTGCCCGTAGACCCGAGTGTCATAAGTCGACATTCGAATGGCCGAACTGGAAGGTCCAACGGATATTATTGACACAAGCAACAATCAGTATCGAAGCGAAGCCAACCAATTCAAGCAACTGTTGCACAAAACAATGCATGGAATAATCTAGCACGTTTTCACATATTGTTTTAATAGTGTATTGAATATCGATGGATCGAGCACAACACTACCACATGTTCGTGTTATATAGGCAACCTTTCTGAGAGTAGGGAACCACACAGAATCTAGCATTAAACGTGACATTCATACAAAGAGGCGTAATTCTCTCTTATTGTCTGTTGCCAAATATTTTTTTCTTGACTTTAAAACCCCCTTTCAACCGCTTCAAAACAACCAGATTGTCGCGTTTAGCGGTACAAGCAAGTTCTTTTTGGGCAAGTCCTTTGGCTCAGAAGTAAAGCTGCAAAACTATCACCTATCATAGAGCCTGCTTTCAGCATCCCGTGGAGGGAAGTAATCATACGCACAGCTGAACTTACACAGCTCCTGGGAAGTCTCCGTTGACCTACCGGCCCTCGAGTGGCAAGCACGTGATAAAGATCTTAACAGACCTATTAAGCCGAAGGAAACGTTGCTTGAGCGACCGCGTTACCACGTACGCGCCAAGATGCTATCTGAGTCCAAATTGTCTTCGTCCGGTAAGTCGTCCTTCCGGAACCATGTGTGCCGTTCGAAACCTTGTGGATCATGTCTCACAGGCGGTTGGATACTCGTACGAGTGATAACAACGATCACGCCAAGGTGGTGATAACTGCTGGTCGTTGTTGGGTATGAAGGTGTATGAGGATGGAGATCTATCCAGCTGGCCAGCCGCAAGACCGTTAACCCCTTGTCTTGCAGTCTCCATACCTACCCCCAGGAAACGCCTTCAACAACGACAATATCATTGGAGCGTTTCAGTATCGGCACCCCAGAGCTAAGTGTTTGTGTAACCTAACCCGCCTAATTGATTACTATCTCTCCATGTCTGACCCCTAAACGTCTCGCCACATGATGATCCAACGCACGTCTCCCCAAAAGTCCCCCAATCCCCTGGGCACGACAGCCGCCAGCATGATCTAAAACCACCTAGAAGGGGGGAACTGTACCGTCAGGTGCAAACACAGGAGCACAAGATCCAGCCCCCGAGCCCTGCACGATATATTGTGAAGTAAAGGGGCTGGTTTCAGTTGGTGTTGCTAATTCCGTCCGCTCGCGTCCCACAGGGCAGTTCTGCTCGTTCATAAACGCCCGGTAGATGGAACGGTTGACGTCTTCGATTGCACGTGGAATACCGTATACAAGGCTGTGGAAAAAACAAAAACCCGTTTCGAGCAAAGCTTACGAGATTGCCATGTGCGTGGGGGTCCTCGTGGTGGGTGTGCATCTGAGGGTTGGCCTTCTAGAAGCTCTGTCTCCGTCCGTCTCTTGCGTCTATCTGCGTACGGGGAGGGGCGTGGAAACGGCATTTGCGTCTTTCCGGATTTGCTTTTTCATGCAGTATGGCGGAAGACGTGCAGCGCAGCGGCCTGCCAGCAGCATGAATTGGCACGAATGCCCAAAGGTCTGCAGCGATACTTTACTACTGCAAATGCATACCATTGATCACCATGACGGGGTCCCCTTATTTCTTCACCGCCTCGTCGTATGTGCGCCGGGGGGAGGGCCTGGAGTTTACCGGCAATCTTGGTCCTCGCAGGAGTTGGGGGTTGCATGGCTGCTCGATAAAAGTCTCGGTGATGGCCTCATTTTCAGGCGCACATCAAGGGCACTACTTCATTTCCCGTCACGGTGCAGCAGTTATTGAGGCTGGCGCATACACAGATGCGAAATCGCTGATCAATCCCCTCCTCACCCCCGTCTTCTCGGCCGCAAAAAAACTAGTGGACGACTGGATATGAACCCTTGACCGCCCCCCGCCAACCACCAACGACCGCCCTACGTGGCGCCAAAGCAGGTTGACAATCTGCCAACGCAGCGCCATCCCATCTAGGCCAAGGTAGCGCGCGGCAGTACATGCGACTTTGACAGGCTTCCCGGGGGTCCGTCCCGCGCGCCGTCGCATTGTAAACGTTGCATAGGGAGATTAAGATGACGAAAGGGTGACTAGAGGTGACCGCAAACTCTGCATAGAGCAAGGGGAACACGAGGGGTGAAGAAGCTGCCGCCATGATGCGACCACAAAGATATGCGGCAAGCAAGGCGGTGGCATTTGCAGGGCCGCGGGGACCAGGGAGACATATATCCCGGGACGTTTCATCGCGTCAATGGCGGCATGGCGATGGACGTAGGGATGTGGTGTGTTTGTAACAGACAGGCAGAGAGAGGAAGAGACCAGCGGCGGAAGCACGACGTGCGTCTCCCCGTCGGCCGAGCTGTCGGCTACGGCCGCAGACTAGTCGATGCAAATGCGATGCGGCTGCAATAAGCGAGAGATGGGTGGGGGAGGGCGTCTGAGTTTCAACGTCGTTCTATCCGCGCCGGCCCCCCGGGGATGCATCTTGCTAGTTCCAGGGATCCAGAGATACGGCCGCAACCACTTGCAGGGCCCCATCATGCCCGAGGGGCCATTGGTCCGGGAATCGCCCACGCCCCCTTCTGAGTCTCCCTCTAACCTCCATGAAGCGTCGAGACGAAAAGGATGTTGTCACCGCTTTGGACTTCGTACGCCTCCTCTCCCTCGAGCTCCCAATCTGCATCATTGATAAGAGCAAGGATGCCAGGTCGGCTGGAGAGACGACGTTAGCGTTGCATCCGAAAATAACGACTCTGCACGACCAAAAGGTAGACTCTGGGAAAGAGTGGCGATGCACTCATGCAAGGTCGAGATTGGGGTGAGAATAGGAGAGTCAGGGCAAGGTTGATGTCGCCGAAATGAAGACATGCTGGAGGATGGAGACGGCGATGCCGCTTCGATACGTACAGATGACCATCGAGGACGAAAAGCTCCTTCCTGGAGTCCTTCATGGTGTTCTCGCAGAGATAGTCGATGAGAAAGGCAATGGTTGCGGGCTTGCCATCCTTGTTCACCGCCGGAATGGAGAGGGCATGGCGCCGCTGATCAGAGAAGAGCATCTCCAGGCCGCCGCTGCAGAGAGCCTTGTTAGCATAACGCGTTCTGTATCTCCCCTAACCGATATGCGAGGTGCAAGTGAAAGCGCTCCTTCGGCCGACCCCATCAGGCTGCGTGAGAAAGGTCTCAGGCCAAAGCCCGGGAGATGGAACACGTCTAGAAGAACGCAAGGAATGAGTGGGAAGAGGGGCGAGAAGCGACTCACGAGAATTCGACAACGACGGAGATCTTCTCCCCCGCATCTGCAGCGTCTGCGGCCATTTTTCTTCTCTGTTTCTTTTGTCGGATCTGGGAACAAGATATCTGACGAAGTCTAGAGTGCCGGCAGCTGCGTGAGACGTCGGAGAATAGATACAGAATATGAGATGTAATCGCAATAGAGTTTGTTTGCCTGTCAGGTTCAAGGCTCCAGTACAGCACGGACTGATGTAGGGAAGAAGTGACGAATGTAAGGCACGGTAAGGATCCAGACGGGGGGCGGGACAGACGCTGGACGTTTAAGCCGCAGCCCTGTCCTCGACGCGCCAGGGCAGAGTTGGGCGTTCTGCTGGCGGGTGCAAGCCTCTGCCGGGCACCTGTGGAGCAAACGGCGCGGCGGCTTAACCACTCGGCTTCGACCTAACGTCGCTGTAGCCCGCTGTAAGCTAGAACCCGAGAGCCCCCCGCCCTCCCCGGTCCCCCACCACTAAGAAAAATTTCAACTTCACCTCTTGAATCTCACCGGTGAGCCAATCACATCGCCGCATTTTGTGAACCCTCAGAGTCACTTCGTCGACGTAGCAACCCCCGCGACGACAAGGGACAGCATGACGGCCATTCAACCATCCATTGAGTACCTGTCTACGGGAGCCAACAGACAGACTGCCGTTGCGGACTGGAGTCCGTGTGGTCTCCTTGCCTTTGGTGCAGACTCCAACATCGCCTTGTGGGCGCCGTCTGTAAGCTCTACTTAGCTTGCTATCCTAAAGTCCCCCTGACTGACGAGCATTGAATAGTCTCAGAATGATGAAGGGATCTCCGCTCTTTTGAGTGGGCATAAAGAGGTCGTCAAGGCAGTCAAGTTCCTGCCCCAAGTCGACGGCGAGGACCGCAAACTCCTCGTCAGCGGCTCAGATGACCAGACGCTCAAGGTCTGGTCCCTGGACCCCAAGACCAACCAGGGAGAATGCGTGCAGACGATTCATGACCACTCGGCGCCCGTCAACTGTATAGCGATTCTCCAGTCGAGAACCGCCCCCAAACAGGTTCTCCTGGCCTCAGGGGCTGCCGATGCGATCATCAAGATCTGGCAACTCACTGGGGGCCAGCTGCAGCTGCGCCAAACCATCAAGACCAGTCCCAAGTACTTCCCTTTGTGCTTGGCTCTGACAGCGCTGGACGAGGCCGAGGATGTCCTCGTCCTCGCGGCAGCGGGAACCAAAACTTTCGTTCAGATCTTTGTGGCCGCTGCTACCGAAGAGGCGCTTGACTTCAAGCTACAGGCTACTCTGTCGGGCCACGAGGGCTGGATCCGGTCTCTGGACTTCACATGGGAGAACGCCGAGTCGAAGAGCGATCTACTTCTCGCCTCGGCGAGTCAGGATAAGTACGTCCGGCTGTGGCGCCTCCATCTGGGCAAGGAGCTGCCGTCGCTCGCTGCAGAGGGCTCGGATCCTTCCAGTGGCGCTTATCTGCCTGGTAAATCTCCCTCAAACAAGGCCCACCGCCTTCAGTCGGCTGGTAAGGACTTTTCCATCACATTCGAGGCCCTGCTGCTAGGCCACGAAGACTGGATCTACAGCGCAAAATGGTTCACCCGAAACGGCAAGCTTCAGCTGTTGTCGACGTCCGCGGATAACTCTCTCGCCATGTGGGAGGCTGATACCGCGTCCGGCATCTGGGTTAGCATGGTAAGGCTCGGCGAGATTAGCAGAGAAAAGGGCGCGACAACGGCGACGGGTAGCATCGGCGGCTTCTGGACGGGTCTCTGGGCCCCCGACGGCAAGTCCGTTGTCTGCCTCGGCCGGACGGGAAGCTGGCGCCGCTGGGTCTACAAAGACGAGCGCGACGAGTGGCAGCCCGCTATCGCCGTCACCGGCCACACCAGAACCGTCACGGGCATCGCGTGGTCGCGCGACGGAGACTACCTCATGTCGACGAGCTCCGACCAGACAACCCGCCTCCACACCCGCTGGAAGCGCGACGCGGCCCGCTCGTGGCACGAGATGTCCCGCCCCCAGATCCACGGCTACGACCTGAACTGCATCGACACCCTCGGCGCGTCGCAGTTCGTCTCGGGCGCCGACGAGAAGCTCATGCGCGTCTTCAGCGAGCCGCGCGCCGTGGCGCAGATGCTTCAGACCCTTGGCGGGATCAAGACGGACGCGCCGGCCGAGTCCATGCCGGACGGCGCCAACATGCCTGTGCTCGGCCTCTCCAACAAGGCCATCGACGCCGTCGACGACGACCAAGAAGTCCAGGCCGGGAGCCAATACGACCGCGAGGCAATCGACCCGGCCACCATCGTGCGCAAGTCCATGCTCGACATCGACCACCCGCCCTATGAGGAGTCGCTGTCGCGGCACACCCTCTGGCCCGAGACGGAGAAGCTGTACGGCCACGGCTACGAGATTTCTTGTCTGGCCGCGAGCCACGACGGCAAGCTGATCGCCAGCGCCTGCAAGGCGAGCTCTCTCAACCACGCCGTCATCCGCATCTTCGAGACGGAGCGGTGGACCGAGGTCAGGCCGCCCCTGACGGCGCACTCCCTCACCGCCACGAGACTGCGCTTCTCGCCGGACGACAGTTTCCTGCTGAGTGTCGGAAGAGACAGGCAGTGGGCCGTCTTCGAGCGGGATGAGCAGGAGCGCTCACAGTACCAGCTGGTCCAGGCCAACCCCAAGGGCCACACGCGCATGATTCTGGACGCCGCGTGGGCCCCCGCCACGGGCACCAGAGTCTTTGTGACCGCGGGACGTGACAAGAACGCCAAGGTGTGGGTTGGAAAGGCCCAGGACGGCGGCAAGACGGAGTTCACCCTGGCGTCGAGCATCGCTTTCGATGGCCCCGTCACGGCTGTCGACTTCCTGGGCAGACAGGGGGCGGCAGGCGAACTCATCCTTGCAGTGGGCACCGAATCGGGCAAGATCTCGCTGTGCACACTGGCCCCTGAGACCTTGCAGTCGACTGGGACAGTCCAGCTAGCGTCGTAGTAAGTTTCCCACATGTCTAATATCGTGCTCCCAGAGCCTCAACTAACCACTTTCGAAGCCTTTGCCTGCCCAAGCCAGTCGCCCAGCTAGCCTGGCGTCCTTCAAATAGCGATGGAGACGCAGACGAACTGGCCGTCGCCGGCGAGGATAGTTCCCTGAGGATATACGGCTTCACCGGACTAAGGGCGTCCAACACGACAAGCGAATGAATTTACGTGCTCCCGTAGGCAGGGAGGCTTTCCATTGAGTCCATATGTATGAGGGTATGATTAGACATGCGTTGCCGCATGCACGAGTTATATATGTATATCTTCGTCCAGGCCACCCAAACCGAACCAAGAGAGTGGCAAACCAACACAAACGCCCGCACCAGAAGCAGAGAAACCAGCACGACAGCCTCCGCACAACGCCCTTCGAGCTCTTCATCAGACGTCCGCCAAGCGTGCCGCTATTAACCCCCCCTTTCCCTCCTCTTGTTCTTGTTTTGTCATCCAGCACATTACCATCGTTCCGTCTCACGTTCCGCGCACGGGGCGGCGGGACGCCTATAGCTCTTTGACGAGCTCGACGGTTTCCTGGGCCAGGGCGACAGCGGTCGTGGTCGACCCGGCGGTGAGCACGCTCTCGACGGCAGCCTTTGTCACCTCGACGGCGTCAACCACCGCGTCGACAACGGCGTCGATCGGGTCGCCATGCATATAGAACCAGGCGCGGCTCATGAGGAAGGCGATGTGCTGGGGCAGGTAGAGGACGGTCGCGATGATGGTCAGACTGCTGAGGAGGAAGAGGACGGTGTCTGCGGGAAGAGGGTTAGCCGCGTTGTTTGGGGGTCGTTTGATGACTATCAGGATTGAAGAAAGGTGGCGGTAGTCTCTAAAAAGCAGGCAACGTACAGAAGATGAACTTTTCCAGGGGGGTGAAGATGTAGACGCTGAAGGTGACCTCGATTTGATACTGCTTCAGGTGCAGCCACTTGCTGAAGGACTGAAGAGCCGACATTTTTTGGCTGTTCGTGGAGGTTCAGGCTCAACTGTCTCGGTGTCTGGGAGTTCGCCGCTCGGATTGCGATGTTCGACCGGTGTGGTTCGAGGCTGATGCTCAGGAGACGAATTCGCCGCGGGTCACAAGGAAATGCGGAAAAAAAGGAGGCGAGGGGAGTCTTGCGTATGCCAAGTCTGTCGTTTTCGAAGGGAAAAGAAGGGGAATACGTCGTTGAGAAAGTCTAATTAGGTCCTCCAGATGCTTTGCGTGTCGGCCGTTCGACAAGGGAAAACCCAGAGTTTATGATTCTACCGTGTCTAAAGGAGTAGTAGGGGGGAGCAGCCAAACTTCATCCGAGACGGTTCGCGCGGGAATCTTATCAGAGAAATTGGGGCCCGCCCGCGCGACAAAACACTCAGCAGCCAACCGATACCGACCGATCCGCATCAAAGACGAGTGTGGAAAAGCACTGATGGCAGACTCCCAGTGTCCACACCGCCAGCAAACTGAAAGTGGGGGCCAATTTACAGCGATCGCCTCCAGCGCACCCAGGTGCTGTTCCCTTCCCCCTGTACCCATCCCGTACTGTGAGTAACATCCACCTCTGATTGGTCGCCTCACATCCTAGCATCTCCCGGGTCCGTCATGCCCTCCAGCCGGCGGCCGGGTGGAATCGACGCGACCTTGACGCTGTGAACCCCAAGCCTCGCCCAGCAACATCTCGAAACCTCGCCCCAGACCCACGGACGATGGCCCGGCGCACGCGATGCCTCCTCCTCTACCCCTTCTAACCTGTCTCTCCCGCCTAGCCGGAGCAGTAAACGCCAATGCCTTCATGCGTGGCCGCTGCGCTACGGCAAGGCCGGCACTGCAGCACCTGCAGCAGCATCATCTGCCCCTCGTTGCTCTCTTCAGCGCATCCCCCTCCGCTGCGCTGAAGAAGCACGAGATGCCACCCCGGCCCAAACCGCCCCCAGACTCGGAGATCGAGGAGTCCTACCTCAAGGGCAGCGGGCCGGGTGGTCAAAAGATTGTAAGCCCCCTCGACCTTCTCTTCAGCCTAGAGCTGTTTGAAGCAGTGCCGGTCCAGCATAACTGACTAGCTTCTCTGCCTCTCTATAGAACAAGACAAGCTCGGCCGTGCAGCTCAAACACATCCCCACAGGCATCGTTGTCAAGTCCCAGGCCACTCGTTCCCGAACCCAGAATCGCAAGATTGCCCGTGAGATCCTGGCGCAAAAGCTTGACGACCTGCAGAATGGGGAGCAGAGTCGTTCTGCCATAGTTGGTGAGGTGAAGCGGAAAAAAGCGGCGAGTGCGTCTAAAAAGAGCAAGAGAAAGTACCGCCAGCTGGAGGAAGAAAAGGCACAGAGCGAAACGGGCGAGGTGGAGGTCAAAGAGCAATATGCTGAAGACCAGACAAACTGCGCACCGAGCGCGCACGTTGAACCAGAAACTTCAACCGACGCCAGTCCAAATGAGCAAAACACCAAACTATAGCATCACAGAATATCGTAATGTAGTCGATCATCTGGAGAATAAACTGATTCATCTCTACTCCTGGCTAAAATCATTATCGTGAAAATACAACATCACAATAATACCGGATGTGCGCAACTCGGGAACAGTAAGCAAAGTGTATTGTATGATCGACCTCAGTTGCAGACGTGTCCGCCCCTATACGCGCCCACGCGCACCCTGCTACAAAACAAGGACCAAATCTTTCGGGAGAAGGGTCGACCCAAACTTCTTGACCATGTCAACAACTTTTCGCCAATATGAGACCTGACTGCGATACATGCAACGCCGAAGAGACCTTGCACCGGTCGGGACCCCTTTGGGATCAATGTGCTTTCGGAAGGGCGAGAATGTGGTTCGGTAAGTAAGCCGCTGCAGACAATTAGCACTTGATGGATTTCGGAACTGCTCAGGCCACGCTACTTACCTTAGAAGCACTTGCGGTGGACAATGGAGGGACCGCTCTCGTCGTACTCCTGCTTGGAGATCCACATCTGCTGGAAGGTAGACAGGGAGGCCAAAATAGAACCACCGATCCAGACGGAGTACTTGCGCTCGGGGGGAGCAATGATCTTGACCTTCATGGAAGAAGGAGCAAGAGAAGTGATCTCCTTCTGCATACGGTCGGACAGACCGGGGTACATGGTGGTACCACCAGACTAAGCGGTGGTTAGGCATTGATTTTTGATGTTCAAGGTGCTGTGAAAACATACCATGACGATGTTGCCGTACAGGTCCTTACGGACGTCGACGTCGGACTTCATGATGGAGTTGAAGACGGTAACGTGGATACCACCGCTCTCAAGACCCAGGACGGAAGGAGCGAAGAGAGCCTCAGGAGCACGGAAACGCTCGTTGCCGATAGTGATGACCTGACCGTCAGGAAGCTCGTAGGACTTCTCCAAGCTGGAGGACTGGGAAGCGGTCTGGAGCTCCTGCTCAAAGTCGAGAGCGACGTAGCAGAGCTTCTCCTTGATGTCACGAACGATTTCACGCTCGGCGGTGGTGGAGAAGCTGTAGCCGCGCTCGGCAAGGATCTTCATCAGGTAGTCGGTCAAGTCACGACCAGCCATGTCGACACGGGCAATGGCCTGGGGAAGGGCGAAACCCTCGTAGATGGGGACGACGTGGGTGACACCGTCACCGGAGTCGAGGACGATACCGGTGGTACGACCGGAGGCGTACAGAGACAGGACGGCCTGGATGGAGACGTAGAACGCGGGGGCGTTGAAGGTCTCGAAGACGATCTGGGTCATCTTCTCTCTGTTGGACTTGGGGTTGATGGGGGCCTCAGTCAGGAGGACGGGGTGCTCCTCGGGGGCGACACGGAGCTCGTTGTAGAAGGTGTGGTGCCAAATCTTCTCCATGTCGTCCCAGTTGGTGACGACACCGTGCTCGATGGGGTAGCGGAGCGTCAGGATACCACGCTTCGACTGTGCCTCATCACCGACGTAGGAGTCCTTCTGGCCCATACCGATCATGATACTGTTCACATGTTAGGTCGAGGCGGCGCGGGCGAGGGAAATTGCCACAGCAAGAATCAAAACCTACCCATGGTGACGGGGGCGACCGACAATGGAGGCTGCGAGGTGGTTAGGATCGACAATCCCGACAATCTGTAACAGAATCTCGATGCCCCTGACGGGGGAAGACTGCGGTCTGCGGATGAGGAGACTTACGGAAGACAGCTCTGGGCGCATCGTCACCGGCGAAACCGGCCTTGCACATACCCGAACTGGACTCAAGTCAGAATGAAACTCATTGCAAGGGGTGTGTGATCGATAGACGATGTGCCAATGGGGTATCGTGAGGACTGATGGTTGGCCAGATCCCTTCGAGGCCCAGGAGGCGGAATGGTCGGTGAGACGGCGGGGAAAGCTTACCCATTGTCGATGACGAGGGCAGCAACCTCCTCTGCAGAGACAAATGTTAGCAATGGGATGCAAAAAGGGACGCGAATCGATGGATGCCGAGCATCGCGACGACGGGCGGCGGAGACGTGGCAGCGTCGGGTCGGGAGGAGTTGTTGGCAGAGATGGCGTCACGTACCTTCCATTTTGAATTAGGGTGGTGGGTGAGGACTGGGAAAATCGAGAAGATTCGTAGATGGAAATGAAGACAGCTCACTCGATTCCGGAATCGTAGGAGCGAGATGAAACTGGCAAAAGTCCTGAGCGGATGGCAAAGAACTTGGAGAGAGCACGTCGATGGGTGGTGAGGTCGAAAGTGGGAAAGGTTACGGGAAGATGAGAGGTAGTCGATTTTGGGTGGAGGAGGGGGGAAGAAGGAGAAGAGTGGGAATGGCAGGCACAGTGTGCGGTGAGCGCTGGCTGTCGCTACTCGGCGTTTCGTTGGCTGCTGCTGTGCTGCTGGCGGGCCAGGTTTCGATGTCAGAAGCAGACCTAACCCGACTTGTGGGTGAGCAAATGGCTGCGGCGGGCAAAGGTGGGTAGGCAGGAGCGTGGAACAGGTGGCAGAAAGTGGCAGAGTGCCCGGGGAAGGAGTTGCTGCTTTAGCAGTCCTCCTCCTCTCCCGCTATCTCGCCAGTCTCTCGACCGCCCAATGAGCTTGGCGGCCTGTGCTTTTGCTCCTTTGCTTCTCACTGGCAAGTAGTGTGGTGGGGTACGGGAGGGAACGCACTTCACTCACTTTGGCACTCTGTGATTGACTGGGAGGTGAGATGGGCGAGACGGACAGGTACCTCAGATCTTGCTGAGCCGATGGGCGACGCAAGAGGTCTCGTCGTCTTCTTTTTTCTCCGGGCTGGGCCCCTGATTTTCTGGTGGCTGGGAAAGGAAGGAAACACAGCCAAGTCGATTGGGTCCAGGTATTGGACAAGAAGCGCCTTGTCGCCCTAGGTGTCACAGAACTGAGCTCCTGAAGCCATTGTATCCAGACGTGCGCGGGTTTGCCTCCAGGGCTTTATTGGAATTCTCTTTGCTAGCTCTGGGGAGAAATTATAGCGAGACTCGAGCCCTCCCCCGGTCTTCTGCATCTCTATTTCCGCTCTAGACCAACAGGCAGCGAACCCATTGCTGGTGGCGGCAACACGCATTCGTCACCCTCTCGTCGTCCGTGTCTACTCTCCAGGCAGCTTGAAACCGACGGTGAGAGGCTCACCTCCACGACCGCGGCCACAGACCAATTGAGCCAAGCCACGGTCTCGACAGTGCGCTGGGCCTCTCATGAACTGTGGCCGTTCTATTATCTTCAAGGGCATCCCCACATCAACCACCTGCACGCACGCTACCACCTAATGAAAAAACAAGGTAGACCCAGGCGAGAGCATGGGAGCATGGGAGCACCTCGGCCAAGACTATCTCATCAGCCGGCAGCAGGGAGCAGAGGGTAGAGAGCAGAGATGGCTGCACAGTATCGCTAATCCATCCCATCCCATCAGGGACTGTGGAACTAACGGGGGCCGCTCCTCGACGCCCACGTGAGACTCAACAAGATTCCCGCCGCGACCGCCCGGTTATGGTTCATGCTTGACGGCGGCGGGCGGATTTGCGCCAGTCAAACCACATGCCCAAAGGCCTCTTCCCGCTCCCTCCGTCTCCTGAGTCGTACGTCATCTCTTGCCGTCAGCAACAAAGACCTGGACGACGACGCCAAGCAGGCATAATCTATTTGGTTCGTAAGACGTCTATCTGCCTCCAACCCGTCTTCGCGGCCTTCACGGATGCAAGGCGGCAAACGGCGTGGCGGCACGACATACGGGCAAGGGCAATATAGGTGCCTACGGTACTGTAGTGCACATGGACGCCGACGCCAAAAGGCCTGCTTCATGCAAGGGCCGTACTCTCCTGAATGGGTCGCGGCTCTGAAGGTTCAAATTGCGTACCCGCGTATGGACGACTTCTGCGGGAACGATACCCAGGGTCCTAGGGAGTGACTCCTGGCGCGGGGCTTTCGGATGCCAGCCTCGCATTCCGCATCGCAACTTGCATATTCTCTCACGGATTCGCTCTCGTCTTCGAGACGAACGCGTGCGTGTCTACAAGTGCACAATTCGGCCTCTCGTGTAGGAGTCCCAACAAGAAGCGGCCCAGGCCGTCCATACTGTGCTACGTCTCCAGTGTGGCTGAGCTCCGGTTTGCCGGGCGGTGTCTCCGTTGATCGGGGCCTCTTAGCACAGATCGGATAAAACAATACGGCGCATTGCAAGTTGTCAACCTGTCATCTACGGTCTAGGTACGACGGGGACGCTATGCCTGATTGCTACGGCCTCTCGGACGAGGCATGCAAGATTGAAATGAAAGACCAGGGAGGGTTTTTCGGAAGAAGACGCAAGGCTGAGGTAAATCCTAATCTACCTACCCATGGTTGACGACTGGATGCAACAACAACTCAAGGGAGCTGCCAGGCTTAAGGGCTCGGGTGACTTCATCTCTCGGAGACTACTCAGCTCAGCGTCGTAGTCACTTAGCTCATGGAAGCTCTGTTCACGGCCGATGGTTAAAGCGGCAATGAGGGGCAATTCAGTCCATGGTGGGGCAGCTGGGAACTTTTTTTGGTTCTTCACCAGCCACCCCGGGGAGATTCACCATTTTGTCGTCCATCCCTCGAACGAGACCACGACTCTAGCTGTCCCTCAAGCCTCAAGGGCTCCAATGCACTAACAATTTCGACTGGCCGATGAATTGCCAACTCAGAGGCTATTGATGATCCCATTGTTGGGCACAGAGACGGTCCGTCTCTGCCCAAGTTTCAACTTCGAGCTGCATAAACGCGCATTGAGCTGGCCCTGATCAGGGCTCTCACGTGAGATTTGCGCTAAACTTGTTTGGGGACTGGCAAGCTTCTTGAAGGTTCCAGAAAAAGGTAGCAAATCAGTGCAGCCAGTCAGCGCTGCGGATGGGGCAGTTAATGATGGAGAACTTTTTGATGTCGATGAGATTCAAAGTGAAAGTGAATGACGGACTGAAAGTTGTTGATAACAAACAACTCACATCAACTCGATACATACGTTAAAATTTCTGTCTCAGTTCTGCAACACCTTCAGCCATATCTGCCAATCAACTTGCAACCGTTGAGAAACGACCTTCAAATACAACTCTATCAACAACACCCGTCACATCCTACATTATGGACAGGAACCTCAACGACCTCCTCAAATGGAGCATTGAGAACGGCACGGCAGACCAAAATGGCGAGACGACATCGGCAGCACCGGCAGCCCCCGCCAGCAACCTTAACCCCGAGGCTATCGCCGCCCTCTTCGGCAACGGTCCCAGCGACGCCGAGCTGATGAAGCTCTCCATGGACGCCATCACCTCGACTGACCCGGAGATCACGCTTGACAACAAGCTCATCGCCTTTGACAACTTTGAGCAGCTCATCGAGAACCTTGACAACGCCAACAACATCGCCAAGCTCTCCCTCTGGACCCCGCTGCTCAGCTGCCTCGAGCACGATGAGCACGAGATGCGCCGTATGGCCGCCTGGTGCATCGGCACCGCCGTGCAGAACAACCAGCCCAGTCAAGAGCGCCTGATGGCTGTCGGCGGCATCCCGCCGCTCCTGACGCTGGCGACCAAGGACGGCGAGAAGGAGGCCGTGCGGAGGAAGGCCATCTACGCCCTCAGCTCCGCCGTGCGGAACTACCAGCCGGCTATGAACGTCCTCACGGACGAGCTGGAGAAGAAGGGCATCCGTTCCGGCAAGGTTGATGCCGAGAACATGGACAACGTTGACGAGGTCATGAACGATCTCAAGGCGAAGATCACGGCGGCATAAAGGGGGAACCTAAAAAAGGAATAGAGGATTTTCGGTATAGGATTTTGCATGAACGGCGTTTGGGCGGGCGGTACGGCATGAGGACTTTTTGACGTACGGGACGACCAACAAAATTGGGATTACGGGATTAAACGAACTACTACCGCAGGGAGGGAACCATGAACCTTGTTTTACGCATCTGGCATGAGAGGCATGAAGAGTGACCGTATCTGTTGGTACATTCATATACAGGCTTTCTAATATTTTGATATCGTACAATACAGGACACCCTTCCTCCGCAAATGTCCCTATTTAATCCTTGAACTTTCCGTAGAAAGGGAGGCCAAGAGCCTGGAGCAACAATCTGGCCTGGCGGTTCGACGTGGCGCTGGTCTGGATAAAAACATGGCAACCTGGAAGGAGCTACACATATTCGTCAGCATGAAAATCACACGATACAGGCAGACGGCTTATCTCACCTTGGCAGGATACATGTCGTAGTTGATCTGAAGCTCAGGGAACCAAGCCAGGTCGTCTGGCCGCAGACCGATAGCCAAACCGCCGTTGCCGTCACCCGTGCTGGCGTTGACGCCGGGCCAGTCCTTGATCTTAGGCAGGACGAGGTTGATCAACTTGTCGAGGAACTCGTGCGCCTGGTTGCCGTACATGGTCGTCTTAACACCGGCCTTGTCGCCTTTGCGAATCTTCCACTGGACTACGTTGTTCTTAATCTTGGTGACCTCGGGGCAGTTGCCGCTGATGGACTGAATGACGGAGCGGGCGACATGCAGCGTTCCGGGGACCTTCGCAGCCGAGGGCGTGAAGGCATGCAGCGAGACGGCCTTAATCTCAGGAATGTTTCGCCAGTTGATGTTCTTCTCCAGCACGTCGAGCTTGCTTCCACCTCTGGGTCCGCGAAGGGGACGGTTCTTGTTGTAGGGCGAGGAGTCGTCCCACGCCCTTAACCGCTCGCGCACCTCACGCTCTGGTGTTCCGGGGGGCTTGTGGAGATAGGTCATTGTGAGAAGGTCGGAGGCGACGGTCGCATCGTAGGTCTGGCGCAGGCGCGGGATATTGAAAGGTCCGGGGACGAAGTCTCTCGCCGTGGGATCGGACGAGGGCGGTGATTGAATTGGGTGCAGAGGGCCTCTATCGAACTTAGGGGGGTGGTACTGGTATCTGTCGTCTCATGTGTTAGCTCTCTGCTTCCCTCTCATAGCAAGCTGTCTGGAGGTATACCTGTTTCCGGGAAGCTGCTGCGGTCTTTCGGTTGTACGCTTCGCCGTGTTGAAAGCTTGCACTGCAGCATCGTCGGGGCCCGGCGCAGCCAGGGACGAACCGGGCTCGAGGTCGGCCAGCTCAGCCTTCGCGGCGCTGGTGGATGCACATCGCTGGGCGACAAGAGGAGTCAATTGCCACGGCGAGCGCTGCCTGCAGATAGCCCTAGTTATTCGTGAGGTTTCCCGTAGAGTGGCCATGGCTAGTCGTCTCAACTATCACGCAACTTAACACGTCTGTAAGGGTCAGTCGCGATGCTCGAAATTTCAATCTTGAATTGTTCAGGTCGGCCCGTGCCACGTGTGGCTGGAGTACATCGAAGTGGGTACCTCCCGGGACGATGTGGCTTGACTTTCCCGCCCGTTGAGGCCTATGGTTTCAGGCAAAAAGGTACAGGGCATTTTTGCATCACTCGGAGGCTGTCGGAGCGAACGTGACCAGAAGCATCCCACTCGAGTAGATTCTCCGGACTTTCGGGCCTTGAGGTCACTGGGGGTGGTGGTGTGTCGTCATCTGGAACCAGGCCGCCGTCCGACTCATCCATCATCATCCCCCGAATCGTCGGATTCTAGCGAGGCACCGACGATCCGTCCTCTAGAGCGGTTATGTCGTACACGCCGCTCGATTACGTAGCAGTCATTCGGCCCCAGCTGAAATTCGGTCACCGGCTTAATGGGTCAGCGAGTGCCTACGTGTGCAAAGCTGGAGCTTGTCCTCCGCTCGAGCTGACAAGGTGGGGGATATCAGCAGCGCTTTCGGACGCGAACAGGCAAAGATGGGACGACACGGATAGGCATGGTGGGCATTGTACATCTCGATGGGCGGCTGCGTGCGCGCTACTATGCAGGTTGCCTAATTGTGCGAAAGATGGACACGAAAGCGAGCATGTATGGTTTACGCGAGCGCATCTCTTCGGATTGGAGCCTAGTGTCACTGTCGCATCAATGTCAAATATTGGGTTATGAGTGACAGGTGACGCTAGGAGGTCTTGTTCAATCGTTAGTAAGGCAAGCAAGTTGAAGTTTGCCTAATATCGTAGGTGGTTGAGTGTAAGCCTGTGAGGCTGCTGCTGCTGAAATAGAGTTGAGCGTCTAGGGCTTTAGTAAGAGGCGGCCTTGCTGTCTTTATTCTGTTCTATTTCGGCTCTTCGTCTGTTCTTGGCTGAAGTCTGATATGTATGAATGACACCACAGACGGAGGCTCCTGAAACTTGAAGCATGGGCCCGCGAGCCATGAGGTGGGATCTACGTAAATAAGGGACGCGCCAGGATGTGTGGCAGAAGGTATCATTCGGGCCATTTCAGAGCACCACGAAACAAGAGGCGAGACTCGAGAAGAGTCACGTCCAGCCTAAAATCTTCTTTATCCCTCAAGGCCAAGAGTCCCAATCATTTTTCAACGTTGGAACAGGGGGATCGAATGACCTGCAATTGATGCGATGGATGACTTGCCACTTTCATCTTAGGAAATTGGGCGGTCTTGTCCAATTTGGATGTTCCTCCCACGATGGTTGTGCCTTACGTATGTCACCTCGCGTGGTCATTGGATGTTGTGGCAGGCAACTTTTACTCAATCATTTGGGGCCCGGTCATATGTAAGAAATGCGGCAGCCAAGCCCAACGGACAGAACATTCTGCAAGGTCAAGGCCAGCTAGAGCCTTGAAGGAAAGCTAAGTAAGCTCGGGATCACGGTCATACTTGATAGCCAGATTACGAAGGAAAACGTCGGGTCGTAAGAGTCTCAAGGTCCAAAAGTCCGCCTTGCCGCCGCCGCCATCCAACGACAAGGCGCTCCCAGACTCCGAAGCCAACTGATGGATGGCAAGTCCGCAAGGAACACCGAGTGCACCCAGCAAGCCCATCTTTCTTAGGGACCACAAAGTACAGCACACCCAAGCTTTGCCGCGTCGGTACCTCGCAACTTGGTGTCTCTCCACCTTTCTGCGCACCCTGCCCGAGTTGCTCACACTGGACCCCGAATCTGTCCAGCCAAAAATCCACGAGGCGACCTTTTGACCCTTGCTGGCACCAGGAGCCAGTTGAACGGCTTCGCTACCTTAATTGCTTCAGGTGTCCCCCCGTGTGTTCAATCACTGGACAGGATTGCCTTCCCACTTCCACGCTCTTCTTCTGTCGTCTTGCGAAACCTGGCAACAAATTCTCTCAACAACAGTCAAACGTCAACCGGTACCAGCTTTCGATCAACGGCAGATTCGACCTTCGTTCGCACCAAGAGCCCCCTGGACCGCTAAAGCCTGTTGTCCTGCCTGCATATTGAACTGTCGAGAGGTCCAGACCTGATCACCCCAGCCCCGTCTTTTGCGACTGCGAAAATCTGCCCCGCCGAGACGCGCCAAAGCCCCTCCATACCTACCTCGCATTTGGTGCATTCTTCAACTTCGTTCTCAACATTGCTCCCCACTCCCATATTGCTGGCCGATGGGGGTGCGACTGCAATCTGGTCATGATTCTTGACCGCTGAGGCCATTGCTTTTCTCGAGTAGCCTCTCAGGTTCCAAACACGACCAGCTGGCCACCTTAGCTTCCCGCTACGAAGCACCACACCTGCAAACATGAAGGGCAAGAAGTTTCTCAGCCTGCGGGACAGGAATGGCAACCACCGCAGGAGCAAGTCCTCAGAGCCAGGACATAAGGTGAGTCCCTTGGTTCTGTGTACAACGCGAGGAGCCTGCGCAGAGTCTTCCTATAGCGACAGCAACGCTAACGTCATATTCCCCGGGGCTAGAACCGACCACTCTCAGCCGAGGCATTTCGAGCGCTCTTCAAGAGCGACCGGCCACCGAGCGATGACGAGGTCAGGGAGAAAGAGACGGCAAAGGTACACGAGGGCACAATCCAGCAAGAATACACAAGTCTAATTGCGACACAGGTCGAAGACATTGCACGCCTCCTTGCCGAGTCCAACATTACCGACGTATCTGCCGAACACATTCGAGACTCCCTGAACAGCAAATTTGCCGAGGGCGATGTTGACAAGACGGTTGAATTTATCCAGCTGCAATGCAAGGCCATGGCCGGTAAAATCGCACACTACAACCCACAAATCGAAATGGTCGGCGCGGAGAATAGGGGCAACGTCACTTGCTATCTTGACTCCCTGCTCTTTGCCATGTTCGCAAAGCTGGACGCCTTCGAGTGCATGCTGAAAAACGAGTTCACGGATGAGCCAAGGCGCAGACTGGTCACGCTGCTACGCTTGTGGGTGAACATGCTCAGGAGCGGAAAGATGATCCATACGGATATGGTAAGTCGTGATCCTCTCCATGGTACATTCAGCCGTCGCTAACCGACACAGACGAAACTGATCCAAGATGCCCTCGCCGACTGTGGTTGGAGCGACGCCAAGCTCCTAGAACAGCAAGACACTTCCGAAGCCTTTGCTTTCGTCACCGAAACTCTTCAACTACCTCTTTTGCAACTGCAGGTCGACCTTTTCCATCAAGGAAAGAACGACAAAGACGATCACAAACTAGTCTACGAACGACTACTTAACCTGGCAGTGCCCCCCGACCCCGAAGGCAAGGGAATCAGACTCGAGGACTGTTTGGAGGAATATTTCAACACACAGGTGGACGTGCTGAGAGACAGTCATGAAGAAAAGAAGGAGCTGGAGAGGTCGACTTCGAGCAAGAACACCATACGACTGATCACCCGAGAGGATGGACAGGAGTCGGAGGCAGCAGATAATCTGAGCGCGTCACCCCTACCGCTGTCACCAGTACTTGAACACCGGTGGACAGCCTCACAACCACCGAATGGCGCTCCCGAGTCGCCCAGTAGCTCTTCACGGCCGACTCCAAGGCACCGCTCAACTAGTGTTATCCAGCGGGTTGTGTTGGAAGAGAAAGAACAAGCAAAAGAGTCCGAGACTCCAAGTATGCTGGAAAAGGCGCGACGGACGAGTTCGACTGTGGTCAAGGCCGTGACGATTCCGGCTTGGCAGTTTTTCAGGCTGATCCCATGGCATGCTGCTGGAAACAAGGAGCCCAAGAACGATATGGAGGTTGCCATGAACTTTAACCAGCGACCTGTGGTTGGCATCTGCCTCAAGCGGTATATGATGACGAATTCTGGCATTCCACAACGCCAGAACACGTTCATCGATATCCCAGACAGTTTAAGGCTGCCGCACTTCATGCTTGGAGACGAGACGAAGCTCGAGGAGGATCCCAATGGCTTTAGCATGGAGTACAAGCTGGTGCTTCAGTCCGTAGTATGCCATCGTGGCGACTCGCTCTACAGTGGACACTATGTCTCGTTCGCAAGAGTTGCCCCAAAGCTTCTTACCGACAACAGGCGGCACGAACTTGATCCACCTCCCGACTACGAAGAAGCGCAATGGGTCAAGTTCGACGACCTTGACATCGATAATAGGGTAACATATGTGGACGATATCAAGCAGGCGCTGAAGGATGAGATGCCCTACCTCCTCTTTTACCAGATAGTCCCGATGGTTGAGGTCGCGTCAACGGAGGAGACCGAGACGGAGCCGCCCTCTTACAACGAGTCCAAGGTCAGCGTCAACTTGCCGACTACGCCTAACCCCGTCAACGGCAATGGCAATCACTCGGGCATGTCATCATCAAAGAGCGACTACTTCGAGAACACTTCGATATCACCACCCAAAGCCCCAAGCATCCGCTTTTCGTCAGAACTGGAAAGGCCCAGCCGTATCAGTTTTGGCGATGACGAGCCCTACTTAGGTTTCAAGGATTCGCGTCGTGGCAGTGTCAACTTTACAGATTCGACACACGGTACTCCATCAATCACCCCAGATGCCGTGTCGCCTGCCGTCACACCAGGCGAGGAGACGACAGCTCAACGACTTTCTCGCGCTGCCGCCCTCTTCACAGGCAAAAACAAGAGCAGGCCCACCAGTCAAGCTGGTGAAGGGCGCATCAGCCTCACCATGTCTCGAATCGGAGGACTAATGCGGCCAAGCAAGGAGCCGCTGCGCGACTCCAACAGCAACGCGAGCAACAACGCGCTGGTGGCATCTGCCAGCGCTCCTGTGCCCGATTCAGTGACCGAAGAGGAGTTTGTCGAAAACGCAGAGGCGGATCAAACCCCGGTCGCAGACCCTGAGAGAAAGGACTCCAAAGATTTCAAGGAGAGAAGATCATTGGAGCACCACCATAAGCATGTACACAAGCGGGGTAAATCCAAGAATCGCTCCGCGGAGAAGAAGAAGAACAAGGATGGAGAGGAACCGGAGCGAGAGTGCGCAGTGATGTAGACGCATATCGACAGAAGAGAAACGAACAGCAGAGAGGAAGACGTACCATCAGCATTCAGCGAGTTTATTTCGGATCGGACTAGCCAGAGCTGTTCTCGACCCTGGTAAAGCGAGGAGTTTGGGCGGACTTAGACTTGGAAGTCGTACAAGTACACTGCAGGAAACTGCGCAAGATGTCGCAGTGCGTAGCAGAGGCGTAGGGGGGTGGAAGGGCGTTCACGGATTCTTTAGACAATGGAATACCACGCATGAAAAAACACGAATGGAGTTTAGATATCCTTGCGCGACGGAGGGTTTGGGGGATGGTTAATAATACTGCGATGACTGGGTCGTCATTCATCAAGTTGAGCTATTTCATATATTCCATGACTGCGATTCTTGTATGAGTTGTCCATGCCGAAAACTCTGTCCGTTCTTCCTTTGAATGAAATGTGTCTCCATGTGGGACGCAAGCAAACCCCACGAGAAAGTCCTGTCACGGTAGGAGTAAGAGAAAAATGAAAACCATTTCCACTTCCAATGCTTCCAGCCTTTCGACCATCCGATCCAGATCCATATCAATGATGTCAAGACCTCGGTTCCGTCCTTTGATCGTTCGAGTCCACGTTGAAAATAGGGGGAAATCCCCTCGTTTGTCTGAACAATGTTGGGAAACCACCCCCTCCGAGTCGCACACAGGTAACGATCTAGTCCTCGTCGTTCTGTCTGTCGGCAACCATCTCCGCAGCCTTGTTGATAACCTTCTCGGGAGGACGCTCGGCGGGCTCCGCGGGAGTTGAGAGGCCCGGCATGGGCGACAGGTTGCCGCTGGCAGGGCCACTTCCAGGGACAGGGATGCGAATGTCCTCAGGAGAGCTGGGGGTGATCTTGGGGTCGATGCCTGGGATGTGGATGCGCTTGGCCTCGTTCTGGTAGGCGGCGGGAATAATCTCGATGATCTCATCGCGGGGAAACTTGAGGACGGGAATGTCCATCGTGGCGCAGTGCATCAGGTAGGCGTACAACACGCGGAGGACCGACTCGTGAGCGATGATGAGGAGGTCGCTCTGCTCCCGCTCCAGCTCCAGGATTATGGGCTCCAGACGGACGGCGAGATCGTGGTAGGACTACATAATGTCAGTTTTTGCGGAAAATCGAAATCGGTGGAGTTGGTTTGCTTACCTCAGCCCGGGGATATCTGTGGTGGTACGGGTCAAGCTCGTGCTTCTCGACTTCCTCAGGGTAAATGTGGCGGATGGCACGCTCTGACATCTTCTCGCAGACGCCGGGGTTGATCTGGCTCATCTGCGAGCGCTGGCGGACCTTGAAGCCCTTCTTCTTGAGATAGTCGGCAGTCTGAACGGTTCGGCAACGCGTGGAAGTCCAGACAGACAAGGGGCGAAGAGGGACATCAGGGCCGCCCCTCTCAACGAGGGCAGCACGCTCCTGCTCGCGGTGCTTCAGCAAGGTCTCCGACATCCTCGCTGCATATGCGATGCCTTCCTCGGATAGAGGGGCGTCGGCCTTGTACGAGTCCTCTTCGGTGGTAACGCCAGCGCGGACGAAGTAGGTTGTGCGCGACTTGATGTGCAGGTTCGTAAGATAGAAGACAATGCGGTGAGAGAGGTAGCCGAAAGAGACGTTGTTGTAGAAGAACTTCTGGCCCGCGTTGATCATTTTGATGTAGTTGAGCTCCTTCTCGTCCATGGTCTCGAAGACGGGAATCTTCATGTCAATGCGGCGCAGGTACAACTTGGCGGCCTCATCAGGATCCATGCCGGCGAACTGTGACAGTCAGTGATGAGTACGTCGAGATATTGAAGGTCGCACGTACGTCAGGGGAAGAGATCTTGACGTTGCGGGCATTCTCGCGCAAGATGCCCTCGTCATCGACGTAGGACTCGATGAAGAGTGTCTGCGTAGTGTTAGATAGGCAACTACAAGACGAGATACAGACTCGTCTCACCTGAACGTCATGCTTCGCGAGCTCCTTAGCCAGCGCGCGACGGCCAGCGGCAGTGGGGTTGACAGCATCGTAAATGGCGACCTGACCATTCTCGTGGTTCAACCAGGCGTAGATATCCTCACGACATTTCTTCAGGATTTTCTGGCGAAGAATGACTGACTGAGGAGACGCATCGGGGAAGAAGTAGTCCTCAGGGACTACACCGCCCTTACCAACTGTCGCGCGACGGTAGTCACCGAGGTGGAAGATGCGAGTCTTGACTCCCAGCCTGAGAAAGATGAGCCAAAAACTCTAAAACGTATGTCAGGGGTCTCACCAGCCCAGGTAACGCGCCAAAGAGACACAGATGTGACTATGAATGTCAGCAGCAAATCAAATCTACTAGAGGCGCGTCCTTACGTCTTGCCACGAGCTGGAAGGCCAACCATGACGATGGCAATGCGACCAGAGTGGAACAGCCGGCCAGACATGGTGCTGTAGAGTTGAGCCGGCGCCATATCCTGGTCCTCAGGAACATCGTGGATCCCATCGATGAATGTTGAGCTCTTGCGGCGGTATCGTGGCGCATTGGCCGCAATTTCGGCGGTGCTGTCAAGAGAGATGATGTCAATACCTTCTTCCTGGTCAAGTTCTGGTCGAGGCTGCAGGATGGTAGAGGCCAGTCCCAGCGCACTCAAAGCTCGGGAAACCTCCACAATGTCCACATTTGCCTTGTGTGTATTGGCCATGATGACTGAACAAGCGAATGGTGAGATGCAATAGTGGCAGTAGAGAATGTTACGAGGGAGAGAAGACAACAGGCTAAAAGAGAAGAACTGGAAGGCAAAGAGGGGGTTTGAGCAGTGGAGAGGACAGAAGGCACATGGAAGTGCCCGCCTTGTTTGTCGTGATGATGTCGTCGTGCTGCCTCTTCAAGCCTTCACGTAGAAACACTCCCGCCTCTTGTGCACACAAGGTGTTTAGTCCACTAGTCGTCAATAGTCGATAGTTGGAGGTTGGTCTGGCCTGGCCAGATGTAGAGACCTATAATGGCTTGGCGGTTTGTTGTTGATCGAAAGGCATCCCATCAACGGCTGTGACTGTGACGTGAACCTTCCACATGACCTCAACTTCATTGATTTTCTTGTTGTTCAAGTCCTTGGTGGCTTTGATAATGGTGTTTGTGTCCAACATGACATCTTACACCATCTGAGAGTCATTCATACACTTGCCAGCCACTCGTCTTCGTCAGAAAGGCAGCTGATCATTGTCCCGTTGAGTAACCTCCGAATTCTCGATTTTGACTTCGGCGGCTCATGTGAGGAAAACAGGAATGCAATTCTTCCTGTTGAGATGCTTGTACTCTCCATGAACCATTGCCGGGAAAGTAGACATCTAAAAATGAATGAGGCAACCGACATGTCGCAAATAGGGCTTGGCCAGCTGTCTTTGGAATATAAAGCCACATACAGACATGAGATGCCTACTTGACATTGAT
The DNA here is from genome assembly GCA_001625285.1 of Colletotrichum incanum. NCBI lineage: Eukaryota > Fungi > Ascomycota > Sordariomycetes > Glomerellales > Glomerellaceae > Colletotrichum > Colletotrichum incanum. The sequence goes on from LFIW01001088.1 coordinate 164,863, forward strand.
GCCTCATGCTGCAGTTGCTCCTTAAGATATATGGAAGAGAGCACTCGCTCAAACGATACAATCATGGTGAGATGAAGGGCATGGATTGGTGGAATAGCAAGACCCCTCCTCCTGGGCTGAAAGAAGAGAAAGACGAACTCACAGTAGTGTGTCCATTCTGACGGCTGAGGAAAAGAACCCTTTTTCCGATTTGACACAGCAACCAGTTCGAGGATGTACTTGAGTTTTGAGCCGGGAGCGGATTGCTTTCGAGGCAGCTACGGCCTCTGGATCGGATGGAGGGGCCGCTACGGAGGGGAATAGCGGAGACACGGCAATGACGCACTGTCTTCGAGGAGTGTGGTCGTCGTTGTAAGTTGATGGTGCTCCAGATGGGCAAACCAAAATGCGCCGGGAGTGTGAAAGGATCGTAAAGAGTACCTGAAGTTTCAGGGAAAATCGCGCAGAAGTTGTTTTGAGGGTTTTGGTGATCGCGGCCTAGGTCAAGGTGACACTGGTGTCTGAGTTGCCTCCGTTCCGATTTAAGCCGCCGGTTTTGTACCACCAGGAGACCCTCTTTCGCCGAAAATCTTTAAGGCCTGTGCTGGTCAAGCCGAGCCGTAAATAGTACCCAAGTAGTAACGCTGAGTTTGTGTGTTATGTGCTTGTTTGAGAGTCAGGAATTGACGGCAAATTCAAAGCTGCGGGTATCTTAGGTATGAGTCGAAGGAGTTCGCTGTCCAGTATGAGATCACGTAGGTGGTGAGGGAAGCACAAAGACTAACACTGTAGAGAAGAGGCCTGTTGGGCTCAATGATGAAGAGGGCCAAAGGGACGTACAGAGTACCCGATGCGGGCAAGGGTCTCTCATCCTGGAACTAGCCGGGTACTTTGGACCCGACATCGAGGCTCGGCTAAGCTTCGGACCGACGCATTCTGACTGGAAACCATCACGTGATGATTCTGTCATTGAACAGGACGCTCGAGCTGCACAGGCAAGTCTCCACCTCAAGTAAACCAGTCGTGGCTGCCAGCTGTTCCCATTGGATTTAGCGTGGCACTGTGGCTCGTGCTCGACCAGGACCTCCAGCTGCGTAATGTAATCAGCGTGGAAAGAAATTTACAACACTTTTCGATCCATCACCAACCGCCTCCGACTCGACGACCTCCCCCCAACGCCCCTGCCTGCCCATTGCGCGAGCTACAACCGGTCCCTAGGGCAGTCGCAGCTGTATTATATCTGACCTGATCCAGAGCATCTGGTCTATTTGTCGACCTTTTCTCGACTTTTTTTTCTCCCCTGTTTCCTAGTCAATCGGCTCTGTTCGACCCCGGCCGGCGCCGACCATCGCAGCAATGGCGTCAAGCTTGGAACAAATCCAAAATGTTCTCCTGAACAACCCCGTCGCCAACACGCTTTCAGATGCCATCAACTCCTTCTCGGAACGGAGGGCGAAGCTTGGCCTGTCCAACCCCGGCACCACCGAAAACCTGACCAGGGAGGTCCAGCGCGATGTCCTGCTCACCAACTACATGTTTACTGGCCTCCGCGCCGACCTCACCAAGGCCTTCAGCATGTCGCCCTTGTTCCAGGTCTCCCATCAGTTCGCGATGGGTGACCGTCTGAACCCGTACACCTTTGCTGCGTTGTACGGAACGAGCAAGGTTTGTCGGCTCCTCCTGGTGCTTGTTGGAGCGCAAACATTGTAGACTGACTGCTTTCAAAGGTTTTTATGCAAGGAAACATGGACAACGATGGCCAGCTCTCCACTCGATTCAATTACCGATGGTCCGATAAGCTCGTGTCGAGAACGCAGTTCCAGGCCGCCCCTGGCGCTGGCCAGGAGATGCTCCAGTTCGAGAACGAATACACCGGAGACGACTTCACGGCCTCTCTCAAGATGCTGAACCCTTCATGCCTCGACGGTGGTGTGACCGGTATCTTCATCGGAAGCTACCTTCAGTCAGTTACCCCTAAGCTTGCTCTCGGTCTGGAGACCGTCTGGCAGCGCCAGGCCATGACCCAGGGTCCTGAGACTGCTACCTCGTACTGCGCTCGCTACAAGTCCAACGACTGGGTTGCTACCGCTCAGCTTCAGGCTCAGGGAGCTCTGAACACCTCGTACTGGAGACGTCTGTCCGAGAAGGTCCAGGCTGGTGTCGACCTGTCTCTTTCGCTCGTTCCTGGTGCCGCAGGCGTCATGGGTGGCTTCCAGAAGGAGGGCGTCACTACCATTGGTGCCAAGTACGACTTCAGAATGTCTACTTTCCGTGCTCAGGTTGACTCCAAGGGCAAGCTTAGCTGCTTGTTGGAGAAGCGCATTGCTGCCCCCGTCATGATGACTCTGGCTGCTGATGTTGACCACTTTGCGGTAAGTTTTGCCATCCACAGTTCGTCAGTTGTGATCTAATATTATTATCTTAGCAACAAGCGAAGATTGGTGTCGGTATCTCCATCGAGGCTGGTGGCGAGGAGCTTCAGGAGCAGCAGGAGACGCTTGGTGCCCAGGGCACCCCCAACATCCCCTTCTAAACCCGAAGCCCCCGAGGACGGCTTGGTCTTTTGCCAAGTCTGAACTGACGCTCCGCTCCTAATCGAACCCAATAATTGATTGTTTTTCCACCGGCAAGGACGAGAAACGACATCAACGAACTTGATTTTCTTCTGCAAGTTCTCATTCTTATACTGCTGTCTTAGTACACACGACTTCACGTCTCGACAGCACGGACCCGACAAACCCGAGTTTCGCATGACTATTTGAAGCTTTTCTACTTCTTGGTCCGCCCGTCGCGCACTTGTTCGTTGAATCTCGACTTCTCTCCTCAGCCGATTAGAAAGATCTGTGTATATTACGCTCTGCCCGAGCACAAGATTCGGGGCCAATATGGTGTTGTATTGGCTTGCTTGGATGCATTTTTGGGAGGCTTGGGACGGCATACCCGACGCGGAATGGCTGATGCCACAACCCACGGGAGCATCTACTTGAGGCTGCGCATCTTGATCGGCCTTCTTGATGAACAGCTCTCGCATGTACTGTGTATGAAGGAGATAGAATTCAAATGCCGATATAACATCACTCACCACACCTGTATTTCAATACCTAAATGGCGTGAATATGACCTGTCATGGAATACATGGCTAAGCGACTTCGTCTTTTTGTAATGGTGATTTATGAGCCGCTAGGTGTAGAGAATTATTCATATCGGCAATTCGATTTTCGCTTTCTCGTTCATGGACTAGGATGGACTAACTACTCCAAAGCGATCTGCTTGTAAACCGCCTTCAATTCATCGTCGCTCATCTCCTTTATACCCAACAGCGCATTGTCGCTCTTCCCCCACGGCTGAGCAAACTCCTTTTTGGAGGAGGCATACAAGATCTGCGGGTACATAACATCAGGCGTCATGATGCCCTTCTTGATGGACTCCATACAGTTGGCATAGATTGCGTCGACATCGACAGTGGTGGTCTCCCACGGCCCGCTAACAGCTTCCTGGGCAAGAGCACCCATCTGCTTCTGCGACTTCACAGTGGAGTGAATGTACGCGACCCTGTTCGCCGTCTCGTCGGGGTGCAGCAGTGTGCCCACGATGGCCTTGCCGACGTCGGCGAGCATCGTGTAGGGGATGACGTTCTCGCCGTCATTGAAGAGCGAGAGCTTCTTGTTCTTGACGTCGACGCCCATGAAGCTGGACCGGATGCCCCAGTCTAGGAATGGACCGTTGGTGATGATGGTCCAGGTGAACTTTCCGTCATTCTCGGCGGCCTTTTGCTTCATGTATTGGTGCGTCAGGGTCTTGATGCCGAAGACGGGCAGGCTGGGGACATGGGCGCGCTCTGGGTCCAGACCGAAATCGGGCGGGATATAACGGTAGACACCGGCGGCGACGGCCGCGTCGACGACGCGGGTCGCGACCTTGGGGTCGAAGCTGTTTGTGGAATTGATGAGTGCATCTTGGCCCTTGAGTGCCTGGGTCAGGGAATCAAGGGACTCGTAGTCGACTTCTTTGACTGTAACGCCTGACGGGAACTTTTGGGATCCGGCTCTGCGAGTCAGAATCGTGATGTTGAACTTGTTGGATTCCATGAGCGCCTTTAGGACAGAGGGTCCAAGGTTACCGCCGGCCTAGGAATATCAGTTACTGTTTACATCCACACCACGCAGGCTACTTACTCCGGCGAGAGCAACGTTCTTGATTGTGGGTGCCATGTTTCTGTGATGTGTTGATAATTCTGTGTCTCCTGACTTGCGAAAAATTGTTCAAGCTAGTAAGGACGAGCTGCATGCAGGTCTTTTTATCAACCGCAGCACCTCAGCTACCAGAAGCACAATGATGAGCTGTCTGATTCTGCTTTCCGGACTCAAGCTAAGAGCATATGACGCTGTGACGCCATTTCGTTCCAGGCTCGTCCGAAGATGTATCGGTGGCTGTTCGTGTCCAAACCCAGAAAAGCTTTGCTGCTTGCGCTTGGGGCTGACATTCGAATGCGGTAGCAACAAAGAGCGCACGTCCAGTGCCGCGTTCTCGAACGTGTGCTGCCGCGGAGGTCCTTCCGAGTCTTCCTCTCCACTTTCAACCTCACACGGTGATTAATTGTCTACATTGGCTTCCGAACCGAATTGGGATCATCTCTTCATCAGTAGCCACTAAAGGCTCTAAGTTTGTGTACGGTGACGGCAATGGCAGAATGCCAGGGCAGGTTGTCGGCTGTTGACAATGACTGGACGATGCACAAATCCTAATATCTTAAACTTACTCGATTTCGTCGGATATGAGCAGCTTCAGTGGTTTGAGAAGTGACCAGCCTTGCAGCTACCCGGAGACGCATGATATTGGCTTTCGATAGATGAGATGAGCGAAGTGTAACATCCGGGCAGACCGGATACGGACGCTTCCCATCATCCGTCTTAAACGGGAACCTAATTGCGAGAGATTTTGGCGGACAATAAGGTGATTATTCAGAACCTGGAGCCCTTGGATATGGTGATTTGAGTCCGGCAACGGCACGTTGTCAATCCCGGAAACCGTCCATGCCAGAGTGGGGCCCCGGACTCCGGAGGTCCGTAACCTGAACTTCGGGATGATGCTTGAGGAGGGGACACCCTTTCCGGGACTTGAATCGACCACCCAAGCTCGAGAAAGCTGGAAGATGAATTGAAGAGCGGGACAATGACGAGGGCAAGAGACTAACTCGGCCAGGCGACAGGAGTAGGGTGTGGGCAAGCGGCGAAATGTGAGATTTACTTTTTGGGTAGGTTTCCTTGTCGTGCTGTTCTGGAAAGTTCGATACAAGGAGAATCAAGTACCTGGAGGAGCGGATTCTTCTCGTTCCTAAGCAGCACGTTATGCAACGTGACCGAAGAGAAACATACGCATTAGTGGTTCCGGTAACTGCTTGCAATCAGTGTTCCTTTATGTGTAATTTTAACAACATCTGCATATTTCAAGTTAGTTGTTCACACAGACCTGAGCTGTTCTCTGTCACTTTATTTGTTCCGAACTGATTCCTACCGTTCCGTAGCACACAGGGCACACCTGCCACAATTCCGGAACTATTGTAGAAGTCTGACTCAAGTCATCGAAATCGCTAAAATCAAATTAGCAAGACGGGAGTTTTCGCGATATTGGAGTATTTTGTGGTGTTGCGGGCCTACCCCAGCCCATTCCCGCGTTTGCACCAGGACCTTGTGTCACACCCTGTCACTTGTTTATGTTAATGATGCATCGCTAGAACAAAACGTCCATCTTGCATATCCTCTAACAGGATAGTTTCGAACTGCCAGATGTTGGATTTGGATTCTGATTACCAACCCTTCAATTCACCGTGATATCTTCCGAGTAAGACGGCATAGAACCGCCTGGATTTGCGAGCTGCTTCCTGCGATCGAGCCATCGACTGTAGACATAGGTTATGAACGTCTATTGCGATGTGTAAAAGAAGACCAATCGCCAAACGACTGTTTATGATCTGCGTACCAATAACATATACCTTGCATATTTTGCCTCTGGAATTTTTGTACCTAGGCTAAACGCAAGTCTAATGTGCTAGAACTTGCAAGGAAGCGTCTTCATGATGGCAGGCATACATGTCAGAACCCTAACGGAAGCGCGGCCTGATATGCAAAAACAAAGCAGACAAAAATAAAAACAGATGCGATGACCGAGACTCGAACTCGGAGCCTAAGCATGGGAAGCTTAGATGTTACCCCTACACCATCATCGCTGATACGGTCGGTTATTGCCAGTTGCTAAGCTCGCATCATCTTCCGGCTTATGTACGAATGCGGGTACTATCGGCCCGTCCGATGTGTTCTCGGAAAGCTAAGGAGTAGAGTGAGAGAGGACTCTTTGGCGGCATTTCCTGCCAACGCTGGATTACCTATAGGAGCCGAAGGAGGATATCTGAGCGCAGTCTTGAAAAGCTAGCGCCGCGTCCAAAAGCAACAACTCAGCTTCGATCGAAAGCCCTAATTCCACGGTCCATAGCAAATCAACAAGTGATAAAAGAGCAGGAGAGGGTTGAGTTAAGTGTGGTTGTAAGTTGGAAGAGGGAGTTGGTGCTTGAAAATTTGTTCTACTTTTTTTCTTCGGGGGAACTGACTAGAGCCATGGTCAGTGCACCCTGCAAACAGGACGTCACTGGCCCTGGCAGTGAGACCCCAGCCATTCAGCAGGGAACATCTTCGTGCGAATTGTTGCTGCTTTCCCTAACTTCTCATCTCAGAACTCTCGATTTGCCTTCTCACAACTTTCAGTCTCTTCCATTCGTACCGATGAAGTCAGTTTCATCATTCCCTATCTCATGCGGTCCCCTTACCACTACAGGAATGGAAAGGGGCCGCGGCGAGAGTCAGTTTCCAGCACATCGTGTTGTTGCTTCAATGGCACGGTAGGAGGTCGCCATCCACCCGACCTTCCCCTTCGACCCCCATGCCACGTATTCTACTTCTTGAGCTCACAAAACTCTCATGACCGCAAGTATCCATTCTGTGTTCTCATAGACAGTATGTTGGTTGCCATCTGCCACCAAGTTTGAACACTTTCTTTGCAAGGTAGACCATCTCCACAAGACGATCGGTCGTCTCGAATGGAAGGTCCCCCATCAAGCTGCTCGTGCGCGCTTCATCGTGCACAACAATTTGTCACGTGTAAAGGGCGGGATGAGTGCCGATATGCTGCCATTGATATTCTGGTAGCCCCACTGGATGAATGATGCCACAATTCGGGAAGTAGGATTTCACCATCCTGAGTTGAGGGGCCAAGTGGCTCTGGCATGTATTGTTGCCAACGAACCAGACATGTATGACAAGCTGAGACCCCGACCGGACCGCTGAAACTGGGAGGCTGCCTACCAAAACTTCAACCGCTGTGATAGAGACGTTGAAATTCGCAGGCTGGAATGCCTACTTTAGTGCAAAAGAGGGAGCAAGAAAGAGCATGACCACGATGTACCTCAAAAGGGACATACAGCCTTTGGTCAATCCTTGGTGTTCGGGGATTTCAGCGATCGCAGAGACAAGAAGCGCTTTTGTGCCCGGACTTTCTAGAATGAGATTCCAACAGACGAATGAGCCCGCGCCCAGATCGTATGCATTATCGACTCCGTGGGGAAAGTAGAAGGTCCAGGGTATCTGGAGGGACTGTGTTGCTGAGGGCGATTTCTCAACGAAACCCAACTTGTATTGAACCTTCTTCGTGTCGTCACTTCTCAAATAATGGCTCGAAATTGCCACAAATTATAGGTTATGCTGGCGGATTGATCGAAACCCTGGGTTTTTCTTCACGATAAGTTGATACCACTGTCTACCTCGCTCGATATCTTGGTTCAACAATAGCTTAACACCACTCGACATCGTGAGCGGGAGGAAATCGAGGCATCGTGTTACGTAGAGTCTGGGTTGCTTGAAGTGGACATAGCGTTGTTTGTGTAGTTTAGAAACACTCGTGGACTTTCCTGTATAACTTCAACCTGAAAATGAATCTGTTCGACAGAATCTGTACAATTTTTTGAATATTTAGAAGCTCCGTATTGTAGGAAGCTTGATCAGTGTTTGACAGTCTTTGTCTCCCATTTCTGAAATAGAGTACTGGTCAGTGCACCGCCTGTAGAGCAACCCCTGCTATCCTTGCTGCCCCTGCACTCAGACTGCCTTGCCCGCACTTTATCCGAAGAGAATGACAGAATGGAAACGAAGCTCTTCCCAGGCCTGGCCTGAGGGGCTGAGGTACCTCCGTGACCCCCCACCATCTCGATTCCCCAAAACCACCAAGCTACAAAACGACATCGTCACCTCTCACCAGCGCTTTCAATTCCGCTCGGCCCCCGTCCACTCCTTCCGAACCTCTACCTCGACACCTCCGACTGCACCCACTTAACAACCTCCCAAAATGGCAGCCAAGGGAGACAAGATCGAAAAGATCATTACGCGGTTGCAGGCCCGCATCGGCGAGGGCCAGTTCTACGAGGCCCAGCAGCAGACGCGCGTGGTCGCCGCCCGCTACATCAAGGCCGCCAACTGGCCCGCCGCCACCGATATTCTCTACAATGTCGCCCAGTCCCTGCTCAAGGCCGGCCAGGGCGGCAGCGGTGGCGATCTCGCCGTCATGCTGGTCGACGTCTTCCGCCAGGCTGAGCTGAAGCCCGACGCCGCGAGCAAGGGAAAGCTGCTCACCTGCCTGCGCCTCTTCCCCGCCCAGGAGCCTACGAGGAAGAAGTTCATTGGGGAGATGATTGCGTGAGTTGTTGTATTTGAAAAGGTCATGGTAGACCAGGCAAGCTAACTACGACTTCTACAGATGGTCCGCCAAGTTCGGCGAGTACCCCGCTGGTGATGCCGACCTGCACCACGTCGCCGGATCGCTCTACGCCGAGGAACACGAAGCCTATGAGGCCGAAAGACACCTGGTACTAGGAACGAAGGACTCGGCCGAGGTGCTTGCCAAGATGGAATACGTATGGTACAAGGAGGACGACTCGCACACGGCCCCACTCTACGCCGCCCGCGCCATCCTCCCCTACCTCCTCGTCGGTAACGTCCGCGCCGCAAACACGTGCTACCGCCTCTTCGCCTCCTCCCTCAGCGATGACAATAAGGGTCTCGGCGTCCAGGACGTCAGCAGCAACAGCGCCGATCTGCGCATCTTCCCCGGCCTGCCCCTCCTCAACTTCCTCGGCCTTTTGCTGCTGGCTGTGCAGCGCGGCGCCCCCGACGCCTACAAGCAGCTCCTCGCAAAGTACTCGTCCAATATCGCCGAGGTCGGCGCGTGGAACGAGGCGCTCGAGATCATTGCCGAGATGTACTTTGGCATCCAGCGCCCGAGGCAGAGCAACCCGCTGATGGACATGATGGGAAGCCTCTTTGGCGGTGCCGGTGGCGGCGGCGCGCCACAGCAGAGACGTCCCGCACCAAGGCGGGTGGAGGCCCCTACGGCCGAGGGGCTGGATTAGATGATTCGCCTTTCCGCCGAATGTGCTTCTAAGCACGCCCGTAAGACCAGACCTTGAAACTTGGAGTCGAAATGCTGTGGCGGCAGCGCCGGGTTTCGCAGATGAAAGTTAGGCTCTGCATCGCGTTCAAAAAGCACGGGGCAGCTCCGGCTCGGCCTCGTACATCCAATTGTCCTCCGCGAGAGCCTCTACCTTGGCCCGGAGACTAGCCTTCACAGCTTCAAGCAGCTCTACACCGAAAAGAGGAGGTCAGAAATCAGTCCGCATGGAAGAAGTTGGACACATGAGGCATCGGGAACTCACCTTCAGGCTGCTCACGAACCGCAGTATGGTTGACCTGGTGCTGTTTCACCGCCTCCGCGAGCCTCTGCCGCTCTTCTAAAAGAACATAGTTAGCATTGCCCTAATAGCTCTATACCCCCCCAAAAAAGAAACATGAATGAAAGGTAGAACCATCCCCGGTGAAGTGGAAAACGTACTGTTGCTCTCCTCCCGATCATCAATCGCCGCCGCCTCGTCGGCCTCGTCAAACACCAGCGCCGGCAGCTCGCCCAGCTCAACCTCGCCATGCTCGTCGCGCACGACAATCTCCGCCGGTTCCGCCGCCACCGCGGGCGGTCCGCCGTCCGAGAGCACGTCGATGTCGAGACGCAGCGTCTCGGCGGAGGTCCCTGATGACGAACCCCCCGGAACCCCGGCCACCATGCCATTGCCTGCGACGGCGGCCGCCGCAGCGACGGAAACCCCTCCCACCCCGCCGGCGGTGCTCGTCGTCGCAGCCACGGGCGCCCCTGTAGGACCCGTCGGCCGCCTCGTCAGGCCCTGGAAGAGGTTTCTCCGGACCTGTCGCCGCGGGGCGCCCGGCGGAGGCGCTTGACGTGAGGTCCTGTCGGCCATGGCGTGTCTCTGGTGCAAGGGGGTGTGTGTATGTGTGCGGTCTGTGGTTGTTATGTGGAATGGTGGATCTCGTGTGTGTTCCTTCTTGTTGTTGTTTTTTTCCCCGTCTATCTTTGGTATAGTCGGTTGCCGGTAGAGACGATGGGGCTTTCCCTCTGTTTTTCTTCTTCAGTTCATAGAAAGATTCAAGGATGTCGATGTTGCGCAAGACAGGGCCGGACGTAAGTAGGGATGTGGCTTGCTTGTGTCGCCGTCGGTGTCGGCACCCCTCTGTTTACATTCGGGAAGACGAGGTCGTCCAGGCACCGTGGCGTCGTTGCACCTTATCGATAGAGAACAGTGTTTATCGACTCTCCCGCTAGGAAGGGACACGGTACATTCCAACTGCACGTACACAGAACCGGTCGTCACATCTCACCACCAGTACGATCGATCACCACTGACACCGCCAAATCGTACATCATAACTTTCATTAATGCCATTTACGCGTAAATTTTGTGTTACAGAACCATCCTAGCCTGGACATGCATGATTCCCATTACGTATCGTACATTAGAAAACTCCCACAGCCATGATGATGATGGAAGACGTCCAAGCCGTACCCAGTCCCAAATACCACAAAAGAGGAAAACAATAGAAGAGAAAACGCCGAGATATGCATACCCCGAACCGACCTGTCATGACCGCTCCAGTCCCCTTTTTCGACATTGTCTTTGCAAGAATGAAAGACCAAAGACGCAGGACAATCCATAATGCAATGCTCATCCAACACATACCCATTCGGCGAAGACGCACCATCGCGCGGTGCGGTCCGCCAAAACCAGTCCTCTCCACACACCCTTCTCTGAACACTTGATGATGGTCTCCCACGTGCCACCGTCACCAAGGTCCTCTTCCGCTGCTCTGCTGCCAACACTGATTCCCCTGCGCTCCTCCTTGCGCATGAGACGGAGAATCTTGCCGCCGGGGGTTTGAATTGCAAGCTTCGCTGGTTTCTTCCCACCTCCAGCTACTGTACTGGGGTTTGATCCGCTGGCGATGGAGGCCGTCATGCTCATGGCTGAGCTCGGTCTTGCGAAAGGAATCGGGCTTGCGCCTCCGGGATTCGACGACGGCGTCATCACGGAACCAACCCCACCGATGGAGCTGGGATGTTGCCGAATCGCAAATACAAAAGTGTTATTCAGAGCAAGTCGTTGGCATTGAGGCTGAACAACGTAAATGTCGTGACGCTGTGCATGCGGTGTCGGGTGCCGCGTCACGAACTCATACGGGGGATTCTCACCCGTATGGATGATTGGTAACGCAAAAGCCACCGGATGGGGAATGTCCTTGATGCTGTGCATCAGACCACGCTTGCCAGCGTAGATCTTCAAAACACCTTGGCCTTCATCGCCAGGCAACAAAGCCTTGACCGTGTATCGCTTGGTGCCGTTGAACCATTCCGCTTGGGCCAACGCCCTCTTCTTCACAACTTCGCCGCTCTCAAAAACATCGCCATCTGCGTCTCTTGTGTAGCCTCGGACTTCCACCTCAGCAGCGACCTCCACGTCGGGCGGAGCGTTGAACTTGATATGCACCATCTCCAAGTCTTCGATGCGGGTGGCCGCCGTGTTGTAATCCACCATCTCAAGCATGTTCTTGAAGAAAGGAGGGCAAGCGCAAGGAAGGTTGAGAAGGACTTCATGGGCTTGCGGCGGGCAGATGTGCTGCTGAGTGTGGTGTTCAGGAATATGCGTCCAGCAGAGCTCTGTCGGCCGTGTAAGGAACCACCAAAAGTCGGCCGCGCTGGTGCTAGTGCTTGAGTAGAGATGTCGTCTGGGATAGGAAGGGCTGGCCATGCAGCAGTCTATCATCCGCCACTCATTGTCGACCAGAACCGCGTTCCACCAGTGATTTGCTCTAGGCATGATGTTGTGCTCGGGGATTTCACCGGGCGTTTTGAGGTAACCACGGATGACCTCACACTGAATGCCGACGGCGGAACACATCTCCATTACCAGGACGGCGTACTCCTCGGCGCTTGCTCTTTTCGACTGTACAACTCTTCGGGTGTCAACCTCTCCCTCAAAATCCTCTTCCCAAACGATCTTCTCGGACACCCATGTGAAGATGGCTCGCAGTCTCTGAACGTCGCTGCGATAGGGACGGCAGACGTAGGTCGTTGCTACGCTTTGCGCTGTTGTCATCGCCGGGAGACTGCTCACGAATCTCGAATTCTTGTCAACTTGGGTCAGATTCAGCGCCTGGTAGTCGATGGGATCCTCCACAGGCAAGCCGTCGGCCCCTTCATCACCTTCCATGGCTTCAAACAGCTCATCGACAGGGTTCAGCGCAGGATAGTCGAGCATCTGGCAGCGGTCCTTCCGTTCGTTCCTCTCGTTCTTGCTCAAGGAGTTGGACCGATTGACGTCTCTGCGAACCTGAACCCAGTCGACTCCATTGGCAAGTCCCATGTCTCTGGCCGCATCCCTATTACCGAAGCCAGAGGTACCCATGGCGGTCAAGTTGGAGATGCTAGCATTAGCCCCAGCGGCAACGTTGGGCATGGAGCGGGCGAAGGGTGATGATCTGGGCGAGTCAGCGCCCATCGCAATACTACTGCGCCCGGAGGCCACTCCAGTCTTCGCAGTGTCAAGGAGCTTTTTGAATATGCTCCTTTTCGCGGGCTTCGGTGTGACGAGCCCCCCGAGCCCTGCGTCGTCATGAAAACCGGCTTGAGATCTTGACCGCGAAGCCTCCGAAGCGTGACTGCTGTGGTAGGTGACACCAGTGAATGGAGTTTCTGGGCGCTCGACATCAGCGTCGCGCATGCCAAGGGCACTCTGGGCACGCTTTTGAGTCTTGCGAGCAAGACTGCCTGCGCTCGTAGCGCTAATGGCGCCGGCTGATGACCCACTCATCAAACTCCTGTCGCTGCTCTGCGTCGTCGAGCTCTGATTGCCTGAGGAGGCGCTGGTAGAGTTGGTCTTGGTTGTAAACGTCCTGTTCAGCACGTTGCGGCCAATGTCGTAGGCCGACTTCCGTCCGCGTAGCTTCCTCTCCTCTGGTCCACCCATCGAAGATTTGGGTCTCTCGTATAACTGGCCTTTGGGTGGTGGCTTCGGTGCCTCATCCTCAAGGTCAGCCATACTTGCGCTATGTTGATGCATTTTTTTGAGACGACTTTCCATACGTTCGACGTAGTTACTCAGTTGAGGTAGCTGTTCCTTGTCCTCCCGGTGCCCATTGTGGTAGGATTGATCTCGCGAAGATCCGCCGCTCCAGGTTTCGTAACCCTCGTCCTGTTGTGCTATGCCCATGGATGTCTGGGGTCTTTGGTAAGTATTCTTCCTCCTCGCACGGTCATTGACCATATTGAAGGATTCGGGTGACCATGGGTCGAGTGGCGGCTCAGGAGTTGGATCTCGAGGCATGCCAAGGGCGTCCAGCTGCTCTATCACGCCGTCCATTGCCTCCCGCAACGGTGAAGGAGTCATATGACTGGCTGAGGGGGAAGGCGGAGACGGCGAGTGCAGTCTGGATGTCTGTATGGGCGGCGGTCGATGAGCTTGGTAAGAAAGATGTGAGCCATGCCTGTCCAGGGTGGGGTGTCGATTGTCGTATGACGCGGTCGAGTCTTGGCGCGCGATATCAAGCCGCTTGTCGAAAGAGTTTCCTGAGCCTTGTCTCCCCGTGTGAAAGCGATTGTCATAGGAGGCGTTGGACTCCTGACGGGGGACGTCGTGCCGGCTATCGTAGGATATGCTTTGCTTGTGCCGCGGCGCCGCTACATGTCGGTGCGGAGGTGGCGCTGGAGGTGGAGGAGAGTCCACTCTTTCTCGGGTGGGGGGACGATATGGCTTATAGCTCATCGAAGGGGCCGGAGAAACACCTCTCGAGGCATAGTCGTGGGATGGTGGGATGGGAGACGGACCTCGTTCTGTGTTGAATGAGTTCACTCTCGATCCGTGGCCGTAATCCGGGACGGGTGTTCGTTCTCTAGGAGGAACGGGGGTTCTCTCCCTCGGCACAGGTGTCCTCCCCCTCGGGACGGGGGTTCTCCCTCTCGGCATGTACTGCTGCGCGCCATCGTTGAACGAGTTGCCCCGCGATACGTAACCGGTCGGGGCTGGCGACGTGTATGCTCGCGTTCTAGTCGAGACAGCGTCGTTGAAAGAGTTCTCTCTCGAAAGGAAGGCTTCAGGCGCCGGCGATCGGTCTCTCTTGCTCTGCTCGGCAATCGCGCTGTGAATCGACTCCCCAGAGTGCCCTCTAGGCCTCGGGTGTGGATTCGTCCGGTAGACTTCAGGCTGTTTCGCGGCGGTGTAGTGCGGCGCTTTGGAGTAGGCTTCGAATGGCTTTCGGAAAGTTCTTGACTTTTGGGGTGTACTTGGGCTCGGTGTGTCTGCTGGGAGCGGACTGGCGGATCTGGTTGTCGGCCGGAAATCGGAGGGCAGAACCTCAACGAAGTTGGACGGAAACACTCCTATCGTCCTTCGATCGCGCCATAGCCTGCCTGTCCACCAAGAGCCGTCACCGGCGTTGAGACATTCGATCAGATCGCCCTCGATGAAGCCGAGATCTCGCTTGGACTGTGGGACGGCAAGTCAGTATTTTGGGATTCGCTCTTCTCCATGAAGCTCAAGATATGCCAACAGACCTCTCCTCCCCAAGAGTAGACGGCTCTGCACCAGCACGGAAACCGAGTGGGCAAGGACGGTGGTGCGGGCACCATGGTGAAGTCGTGACGATCGCGTTGGCGATAGACGGTGCGTACTATCGACCGCGACCAGTTGTCAGTTAATGTCGAGTGCCTTTGTGGTTGTCTGCGGAGCCCGGCACTCGGCTCGCGATGCAGCAAGTTTATTCGACGCGATGATGTAAGTTGCGATTGGCAGACGTGGTGGCCATGCAAAAGCGCGGGCGCAGAAACCAATGACAAGGAATGACGGCGACTCCAGGCTCCCGCAGCGAAGCGAGAGGCAAGCGAAAGAAGAACTCTGAGGCCGTGGGAATTTTTTGCAGTGGCTGACTCTTGGACGAGGTGGTGAGAAATGCAAATGAGTCTCGCGTGCACGGCGACAATGGCCTTGTTGCAGTGGGTGGGTAATCAGGAAATCGCGGCGTTGAGGTCCAAGTGTGTGCGAGATAATGATGGCAGACAAGTGGGAAAGTCGACTTGTCGGACACGACTTCCAAGAAGGGGATGCGGTGAATGTCAGTGACGGCCGGGGGTGCGGACCCGGGGCAACCAACAAACAGAGGGGCTCGTTGGCGGGGGGATGTCGGGGCTTTCCAAACACTGGACGGGCTGGGGCGCACTGAAGGGTAAAAAGGCAATCGGGACGAGGGACAATCCAGGCTCGAGCTTGCAACGGGTTGCGACCTTCCTGTGCGGCTGGCGTATCTCCACCGGCGACTAGTGGACCCCCCTTGGCGCCGCGCTAAGCCCGGGGTGGCACATCTCTGGCCCCTGGACCTTGGAGAAGGCTTGGAAATCTTTGGTCACCGCCTGCGATGCCGAGCAAGGTGCAAGGAGCAATCCAAGGCGGCCGTCCTGTTTTGTCGAGATTCCCACTCTTAACCTTCTCTTCAGCTTGCCTGATCCAAGTCGTGTTATTGCCGTTGCCCACGGAGTATTACGTCGCCCACACAGATTTGACAGCACCGAGTACCGTGCCTCACTCGCTGAGATACGGACACTGCACTATTGCAGGCTCGGGAGGGGAGGACCCCTGGTTCCCTACGTCGGCAAAAGGCTTGTCTCCCAGCAGTGAAGGAAATGGTAAGCGGGTATGCTCCTCTCTAGACTCTGTCGAAAAAGCAGGCACTTTATCCTAGTGCGAGTGACAACTCAGCGCCGTCTCATGGGGTAGGCCCTGCATGCCGTCTATTGTCTCCTGTCCACTTGCGTTGGCAACCAGAATCTGCAAGGCAACGCGGCTAGTGCACAACCCGCGAATAAGGCCGTAGGAAAATTGGACGACACCGAGAGGAGAGAGAGAGAGAGAGAGACACACACACACACACTTGACGAACGTCTCTTCTCTGTTGCAGGTCAGATCAAGGTCACGCTCGCATCACGCTGGCATGCAAACGACGCAAGCACTCACACGACAGGTCTGCTCTCTCAATCAGTGACCACACATTGCATTCTTTCTCTCTTGCTCTCTTGCATATCAACCACTTAACACCACACACGCACACACACACACACTACTACTACTCTCGGCCTCTCCCCCTCCACTTCGCTTTTCTTGTTCGCGAATCTCACGATGCTTCAGAAACAGCGGCTTTCGATCGGCCTCTTTTCGTTTGCTTTTCCGTCGCAAGATCGGCTGACTCGCCCTGGTTATAGTACCCCTGGTGCTAATTGCGGTGCCCCGGAGCTCCCCCAGCTATACCAAAACGGAAGAAAGTAAACAAAGGGCCCGAGCTTTGCGACGAAGCACACCAACAACTGAGCCGACCGACCGGACGCCCACGGCCAGAAAAAAAGAAGAGCACCTTGACTTAATCCTGGACGCCCGTAAAGACAAGCGACAAGCCCGCCTGCTGTCCCAAGCAACCCTTCCTGCGTCGATCCCCTTGCTTTATTAAACCCATTTGCTTTTTGGCCCGGCCTACATATTACAAGTCAGGCCGTCCTGACTGACAGACGACAGCCCCGTTCCCTGGATACCCATTTCTTCTTTCGAAACTCCCAGCATCCCGCCGCTTCACCTGCGCAACCCTTCCCTCGAATCCCTCGTCCTAGGACTCAAGGCCCAACGTCGCCAGCTCCTCCCTCTCTCTTACTCCATCTCTGCTGCCGGGAACTCAATTGAGCGATTAAACCGATTCAATGACGTCCAAATCGGCCGCAATGGCGGACGAGGGTGTTGCCGAACATTATCAGGTACTGGAGGAGCTTGGTCGTAAGTCTTGCCATTATCGCGTGCTTCGCTGGGCACCCGCGCTGACATGACATCCAGGTGGAAGCTTTGGTGTTGTTTACAAGGCCATTGAGAAGGCCACTGGCGAGACCGTCGCTATCAAACATGTAAGTTGACCCATCCTCGGCCTTGAGGTCTAGGATCTCGCCTAACCACCACCTCACAGATTGACCTCGAGTCCAGCGAAGATGATATCCAAGAGATTCAAGGCGAGATCGCTGTGCTGAGCACATGCGCGAGTTCTTTCGTCACGCAATACAAGGGCAGCTTCCTGCGCGGCCACAAGCTCTGGATCGTCATGGAGTATCTCGGTGGCGGTTCATGCCTGGACTTGGTAAGCCACCATGCGCAACAAGTCTGCCGGATCCTCTTTAGCTAACATTCCTCAGCTCAAACCTGCCAACTTCGCTGAGGTCCACATTGCCATCATCTGCCGAGAGCTTCTTCGCGGTCTCGAATACTTGCATGCCGAAGGCAAGATTCACCGAGATATCAAGGCCGCCAATGTTCTGCTATCCGAGGCAGGCAAGGTCAAGTTGGCCGACTTCGGCGTCGCCGCCCAATTGACCAACATCAAGTCCCAAAGGAACACTTTCGTCGGCACTCCTTTCTGGATGGCACCCGAGGTTATCCAGCAGGACGGTTATGGGTTCAAGGCAGACATTTGGTCCCTTGGCATTACCGCCATGGAGATGGCCAACGGCGAGCCTCCCCTGGCACACATCCACCCGATGAAGGTTCTTTTCCACATTCCCAAGAACCCTCCTCCCCGCTTGGAGAACAACTTCAGCAAGGACTTCAGAGACTTTGTCGCCCAGTGTCTCGTCAAGGACTCCGACCGCAGACCTTCGGCGAAGGATCTCCTGCGTCACCGTTTTATTAGATCGGCAGGCAAGGTTGAGGCTCTCCAAGAGCTCATTGCTCGCAAGCAGATGTGGGATGCCAACCAAAACCGCAAGTCGCACCCCATCTTTTACCAAGAGACACTACACACCATGTCGCATAAGGACGACTCGGATGAGTGGGTGTTCGACACGGTCAAGTCGATGGCTCCCAAACGCCCGAACGGTCATGCGCGAAAGCCGTCCTACTTCGCGGCGGAAGAGGCAATGCGCCGCCTCGACCTCAAGGACGCCCCGCTCGGCCCCTCGTCTCCCGCTTCCGGAACCGTCCGCCGGTCGACTGTGCGCCGCCAGCCCTCAGGCCGCCAGGCTTCGGGCACACAGATCCAAGCAAACGGGTCACCCCGCTCGACCGTCGCCAGACGACCCCTACAGCCAGACATGTCGTACGGCAACTCTGGCTCCTCCGTGCGGCTCTTCCGCCGGGTCCCCTCGGATGGCTCTTCCACAGCCTACGAGGATACTTCTCCCGAGGGAACGTTTGGAAACGAGAACAAAGCACCGCCGCGCGCCTCGGCAGTCGAGCCTAACAGCAAAGAAGCACTGCTTGGCCGGCGACTTTTCAACAAGGCCCTGGATCCCACTCTAGCCGAACTCCACGCGCAGACGTCAGGCATGCAAAGGCGGGAAGCATTGGCAAAGCTCACAGATGCGTTTGCGCTCCTGGATTCAGTTGATCCCGAAGGTGCCTACCATCTGATGCAGAACCTGATGGCGGCCGTCTCGCAGGACAACAAGTTGAGCGCGGCTTTGATGCCTCAACAGTCAATCAAAATCCCGTCTGACGGAACACCCCAGGGAACGGTCATCATCAGGAGCGCGGCGGCAACACCGTCGTCAGGAAGCCCGACCAAGCTGGTGATGGCGTCAAACAACCCGCATCTGAAGAGCCACAGGAGGCGTAACGGGTCGATTGCCACGCCCGAGTCGGCCGAGAAGGACCGCGAGAGAGAGAAGACGGCTGTGGAGGCCAAGTACCCCGGACGCCAGCCCCGTCCTGGTATGGAGCACTGCAAGCAACTGTCTGATGTGCTTTACGGTCGTTGGACAGAGGGATTGAGAATCAGATGGCCAGCGGTCTAATCGTAGCCTTGACTGGCTCAATACGATTGCCGAGGGACGCCCCAGAAGACTGGCACAACATTATTATTATTCACGAGAACACGCTGTATGATGAGAGTGTACGACCACGTCACAGCATACTGGTTTGGACAGCACACAAAAAAGCATTGGGAGAGTTTTTTTCCTTTCTCCCTCCTTCGACGTTTGGCAAATTGAAAGTCACCTGGGGTTGGATGTTTGTTTCGAAGAAAATGATGACGAACTCCCGGTTATGTAGCTTTCACGACTGATGATATCTACACGGCCGATGCGGGTTTGTCTGCGTCTCATGGGTTTTGGCGTTTTGGGTCTCCTTTAGCACTAGTTAGATACCTCGTAGGTAGCGTCGAGATTGCGTCAACAATAAAGATGGATTGCGCAACGCTTTTCAGGTCCGCCATCGCGTGAATTTGGTTCAAGAAAGTCGGTCTCCCGCGGTTGATCATGACTTCAACACTCCTGGCTCCGGCTCTGGTTCCGACGCCGGCTCCGGCTCCGGCGCTGTGCTCTTCATTGAGAGTTTGATCCTCCAGTTGATGAACTCGTCCGTCAGGAGCTCCCCATGCCCGGCCTCGTCGATCTTGAACACCTCAATGTTCGGGTCCCCAGCCCGCCTACGTATCCTCCACACGCCGTCATCGTTGATGGTTTGTCGTAGCCCTGCCATCCGGTCAACAACTCATGCTTAGCAGACAATATCTCCATTTCAGGACGGAGAGAGATAAAAGGAGCCGGGAGCGGAGGAGAGAGGGGCAGACTCACAAACAAGAAACTCAGCGGCAAAGTTGACGCACATGTCGGCGTTCCACGTCGCCTTGCCGCGGCGCTGCACTGTGTCTGGGATCTTCTCCGTCTCGATTTCCTCGACGCCCGTGAGGATGCCGTGGCGGTTGCGGAAGCCGACGATGATCTTGGGGACACCCAGGAGGAAGGACTGGATCCAGAACTTCATGAGCTTGCGGTGGAAGTTGTCAACATCGCGGTCGTCGCGGATGGCGAGGCTCGTCTTGAGCTCGACCCAGTTCGTGGGCGCACCGGGCTTCGCGGGTTTGGAGTCCCAGACTTGGATGTGTTAGTTGGTTTCGTTCAATGAAGAGTGAACACATAGGTGAGTAGTGAGAGGGACGATGGCTTACCGGCATCGACTTCGCCTCCTATGCAAATGACGGTTTGTCCGATGCCCGTTCGGACTACGGAGCAGTATTGGGCCTTGTTGTTGACAACCTCGTCATCTCTATTCTCGATGTACTCTCTGGGTGTGTCGCCCCAGGGAGCAGGGAGCGTAGCCAAGGTCTCAAACTTGTAGCCTGTTTCCATAGTAAGCTTCTTTCCTTGCAGATGGGCTCTACTTCATACCCCAAAACTGCATCACCTCAGGAGGAATCGGTCCTCGTCGCTGTGACGCATTCTGTTGCTTCTGAGATGCCACCTTATACTCATGATTCTCTTCTATATATCTACCTGGAAGTCAGTTTCATTTCAATGGCATGGCGTTGCCGAATGGCATACATGCAGTCCTGAGTCGGGTCAGCTCAGTCGACGGTTAAGCTAAGGGAGTTGTCCATGCGCACTTGGTACAGCGTTGCGTTCATTTCGAAGCTAGCTGTGCTGTCAGTTTCTGTTTATCTTAGCTGTACTGAGATATAGAGACTGACCCGTCGCGATCCTCGAATGGAGACGCCATGATCTGAGCAGAGGTTAGCTAAGGATTACCTGGTAACAGCTGGAGATTCCTACCTTGGTCATCATGCCACGCCATGTTACAATCTGCGCGTCAATCTTCTGTCCCGTCTCTTCTTCATGAGCCTTGATGGTTTTGAGCAATGCTCCAAGGTGCTCGGGTTTCGAGTCATCATGCTTGATGAAGCTATCGTAGCCTTTGGACAGGTCGGCACCTAGGGCTGGCGTATAGTAGTATCTCAGTGACGAGTCACCCAGATGGAAGTCGTGGTTATCGTCGTATGAGAAGCAAGCAAACTCCTGGGTTTATCAGAGAAAACGCTCAAGTAATTGTAGGTGAAAATGAAACTCATGCGACTAAGACGTCTGCTGTCAAAAGACAAATGTGAGCATACCTTTGGTCGTTTGACTGGCTGGCTTGCGGCATAGAATCGCCCAATGGGCTGGATGGAGAAATGATCTGACATAGTAATATATGCTGTAGTATACCACTTTAGATGAGATGAAAATTAAAAGAAGGCTCCTTTCAGACGCGCTCTCCTGGCCAGGCAACTAGGATGAAGTACAGACTCGGTCGACAATTCCGGTCTTAGCATCGGCGTCGGGAGTTGCGAAAGAAGCGTCTGCGGCGCGTGAGGTCGGCAGGGCGGGTCGGTTGCATTGCATGGAGCCGTCTGGGGCGGTGGGGAACCAACTTTGACCGCTAAAGCGAGCCACTAAAAGCCCCAGAACAGATCCAAACATCGCTGAAACGTGCATGCGGATGGCTGGGCTAGAGCCGTCCGAACACCCTAGCTAGCTGCAACGGCATGCCAGCACCTTGACGAAGCACCGCCGCCCAATTCGAACTCGACCTCGACCTCGACGTCTCGAGAACCTCACTTCGACCCGACCACGATCACGACAGCATCAACGAGACAGTCTTTAGGGAGTCGCAACGCGCCGCTCATTCGAAACCCTCTCTCCTCCGGCAATCTCCTCCAGACACACCGGCCCTGCAATACCCCGATCCGCGATGCGATTCCCCTCCCTCCCAACCGTCTAAAACGCTACACACACCCGCACCTCTACCATGTCGAACCGGTACGGAAGCGGTGGCTACCGCAACGGCAACGGCTACGGCAACTTTGGCAGGCGCGAAGAAGACTACGACCCGTACGGCGATGGCTACAGCGGCAGCGACAGAGGCGACCGTTACGCCGTAGGGTCCTCGCCGACCATGAACCCCCGATCACCACCTTCCCTTCGAAGTGCTGGGCCGCCGCCCGTCCGCAGCCGGGAGCGCGTCCAGGAGACGAACGCCGAACGGCAGATCGGCCAGGTTCTCGAGCATATCAAGCTGGAGTGGCCGGCCATGTGCCAGACCGACTGCGTGCCCGTCCAACTCGCCCTCCAGCTCCTAGACACTAGCTCCGTCGGCCGCGCCCACGACTACAACAAGTTCCAGCAGACACACGACTACCTACAGAGCTCTCTCAAGGGCATCGTCCACGAGCACCACCAGGGCTTCAACAGCTCCATCGGAACGTTCCACAAGATCCAGGGCAGCATCCAGGCGTCGCAGAAGAGAGTGCGCGCGCTCAAGGACTCCCTTTTGACGTCCAAAGTGAGCCTCTGCACGTCGGATCCCGATCTCAAAAAGCTCTCGGCCACGTCGCAGGCTTACGATGAGCTTCTCACAACCCTGAACGAGCTGGAGGAGCTGCGCTTGGTGCCGGACCAACTGGAAGCACGCATATCCGAAAAGCGATTTCTGAGCGCGGTCGAAGTCCTGCAGAATGCGCTGCGAAAGCTGCGGAAGCCGGAGTTGGATGATATCGGCGCCTTGAGCGATCTGCGGGGCTACCTCGCCAACCAAGACACGGCTCTCATGGATATCCTCGTCGAGGAACTTCACGAACACCTATATCTCAAGTCGCCGTACTGCCAGGAGCGGTGGCAGAACCTGGCCAAGACGCAAGGCGCATTCAAGGAGGGCAACTACGAATCGATCACCATTGCGCCCTTTCATCAAGTACTGGATGCTATGGACTTCGAAGGGACGGTGGCCGAGGATCCAGCTAAGAACCCGGAGGCCGACACGTTCTCCTACGTCTCTCTGCTGGTGGAGTCCCTGAACAAACTGGGTAGATTGGAGATGGCTGTCGACACTCTCAAGCAGAGGCTGCCCGTCGAGTTGTTTACCATTGTCAATGAGACGCTTCGAGAGGTGGACCAACGGCACCCCAGCTCGTTGCGCGGCGGCTCTGCCAACACCCAAGGACTGCACATCTACGGCAACCGGGAGACGCAGATGAGGGCGGACGTCATCTACGACCTGCTGTGGACGTTGTTTGGCAAGTTTGAAGCCATTGCTGAGGGACATCGTGTATTCCACGAGTCGATCAAGGCGCTCATCCGGCGGGAGGGTGCTGGAAACAACAGCGCGTTGCTGGGAAGCTTCAAGGAACTGTGGAATCTCTATCAAAACGAGATTCGCTCCCTCTTGCACAACTATGTCACAACAGACGCCGATGTGTACCAGTTCAGCACATCACCGAAGATTGGTGCGAACATGAACGGCAAGAAGGACGCTGCACGGGAACACCTTTTCAAGTTTGCCGAGGGCGACCCGAAGGCTGTGGATATGACCACGGAATACGAAGCTCTGGAGAGCATCATCCGGGCCGCTGTCCCGGGTTTGACGGATACGTCTCGCAAACCTGGCGCTGACAAGAAGCGGCCGGCGCTGGATATTGGCAACACCAAGAGAGGGGGAACGGCGGGCTGGGAGAATAAGCAGACGACCGGCACCTACAAGTCCCTTGTTGAGCCCAGCGTCTTTAACATGAGCTTGCTTCTCCCGCCTACGCTCGTCTTCCTCCAGCGCCTGAAGATGATTGTTCCTCCAGGCTCAGACCTCGCCACTAGCACACTGACATCTTTCTTGGATAACTTCCTAGTCAACGTGTTCCAACCTCAGCTGGACGAGACTCTTGGCAAGCTGAGCGACACCATCTTTGGTGAAGCCGACACATTCTTGCAAGACCAGGAATGGACACAAGTTGCCAGACGGCCCGTCTTCAAGGGTACGACGGCCTTCTTTGCCATTGTCACAGCTTTCTGCCGCATGCTCGGCACTATTCCCCATGATCAGGCCCTAAGCACGCTCATCATCACCCAGATGATGAGATACTACGACCGCTGCTTTGGATGGTACAAGTCGCTCGTGAGCAAGACCCAGGCACAGACGGGCGAGCCCACGAAGCTGCGCATGTCGGCGGCAATGGCCCTGGAAGAGGGCGACGTCCAAGAGACCATAAAGCAGCTATGGACCTCCGATACCCTGGAGCGCGAGCTCTTGGAAAAGGAAGTCGGTCTGCTCATTGTCCAGACAAACGAGAAGCGCATGGAAATGGCCGACATCATCCAAGACAAAGATACCATCTCGTCGCTTTGTCTCTTGTACACCAGCATGAAGTGGCTCGCGGTCAAGATTGCGAGTCTCCGTCACATCACGCGCAACGAGGCAGACTCGTCACGGCCACACCTGAACCGGGGGTCCAACAAGCGGTGGACACTCATGAACGACCCCAACAAAGCCACCAACGAAGATGGCCCTGTGTACCTCCCAATGACACAGGAAACCGTCCAGTACGTCCCTTGCCTGCATCCACTCTCACTTCTCATTGCTAACAAACCCAAACAGGGCTTTCGACGGCATCGTCGCCTCCTTCGAAGAGCTCGCCGGCACCGCCCTCTTGACTCTCCACATGGAGATCCGCTGCGAGATCATCTACTCCCTCCGCACCGCCCTCTCCACCGACACGGCTCCCTACCTCCTCGACCAGGAAGTCACCGAGCCGGACCCGCAGATCCTGACCCTCAACTCGGACCTCGTCCTCTACGACGAGACCATCGCGCGGTACCTCCGCGCCAAGGAGACGGCCTTCATCCGCACCGGCTTGGGCCTGCTGATCAACGCCTACCTCGTGACCAACGCGGCCTTCGTCTCGCCCATGAACGCAAAGGGCTGCGGCCGCATGCAGCTCAACATCCTGGTGCTGCAACAGAACCTCAAGAACGTCGAGGAGGGCGTCGACCTCACGCGCGCGTCAAACTACTTCGCCCTCTTCGACAAGGGGCCCGATGCCATCGTCGAGAAGGCCCGCGAGGACAAGGATAAAGACGAGCACGCCGACCCGTCCGACACGTTCAACTACGAGGAGCTCCGCACCCTCCTGGAGCTGTGCTTCAGCGAGCAGCTCGCGAACCCGGAGCGGGGGATCGCCAGTGCCGCCAAGAGGCAGATGGCGGACAAGATGCTCGGGCTCAGTGAGCACATGTGGCAGACGTAGAGTGATGGCTTCTGAGGGGTTGAAGTTTTTTTTTCTCTTTGGGGGGAGGGGGGGGGGGGGGGGGGGGGGAAAGAAAGGAAGGAAAGGCCGGTTGATATATGCAGTGCGACAGATGACGCGCATCGAAACATGTGCTTCATCCGCTGCTGTTATTGTCGGAAACCTCCATTCCCCCTCCAGCGATAAGACGAATTGGACAGGGGTTAGGCGGGGGATCTCAGTGTGCAGCGGGAGTGTCAGAAGCATGCCGAGAAAAAGAAGCTTGCTTTATTAGGTAAGAGCCGGTTACCGTGTCAAACACGCTTGTCCCCGTCTTCCCCAAATATTGGACGGTTGCACAGGCACTAAGACAGACAGAACAACCGCCAAGCCCGGACACCTATCTGTACATACTAATGATGTACAGTCCGCTGAGTTCCAGGCGATGGGAGCCCAGGAACCCCAAACACCACGCGCCCCACCTCGCAGCGCACCGGTCGCACGTCGCACGGCGCTCGCCGATAGCCGCCTCCAGTCACAACCACCACCACCACCACCTCCTCCTCCTCCTCCTTCTCCTCCTCTCTAAATGAGTTATCAGACAACCTAATAGTGTGAGCCTGTCAAATGACTGCATGGGCATCATTGGCTCTGTAATATTGCTTGTGTTGTGTATCTGTGTGTGCATGTGGAATTGGCGCATATCTATGCGGTGGTGATGGTGGCAATCCTGGTCATTCCATTGGCCCACGGATGGAATTAAATGGGTCCGATATCTCCCAGCTTCAGTTGCTGCTTCATGGGCTCCCTTATCCACCCGAACATGCGTTTCCTCTGCGTACCATTAGCCATACTAAATGATAGAACCAGCTGCCAACCTGAGAGCACTGTGTGCTCTAATCCGTGCTTAACTAAAATGACAATTATTGCATAGGGCCTTAGGCACTATTGACCCCGTTGTGTTGTTCATGTTGTGTATCCGTGTATTTACGCAGGAGTGTATGTCTACTCTTGTTGCAGCGTACCGGGCCCTTAGAGGCCTCGGAGTTGTCAATGTTATTCATGACCTACAATAGTAGAACAATTGCAGGTATTGGTAGCAAGCCTTGCTTATTATCGGCTATGGACCGAACAATAGCAGCGCCGCTCTCGCAGCCTCGGACATGTCAATTCTTTCCGGCACAAGATGCCGTCTGACCTCTTCGGTGGTTATTTGAGTAGGCCGCAGTCTTTTCGCCCTGGACGTGGAGCCAGCTCCGAAAAGAGCCCCGCCCACCAGAAAAGCTCCGGCCCAAACTAACGACATCAGTTCTTATTCCTCCCACTTCGGATCGGATGTTTCAAAACCTTGTTAGCCCATGCCCCGAATTTGGCCTCCTACGCATCTCTTTCAGATAGCCTTTTGACACCCAGATGTCTGTCAAGAAAAGTGAATGTCTTGGCAGCCAGCGCGTTCCAAGCCCCAACTTTGCCTGTTAGCGCACCTTGCCCGACAGATTCTGGAATCCAAATCTTCTTCTTATCCTTCACTACATTTACAAGTTCGTCCATGGTTCTTTGTGTGCTGGTATCTGGAAGCTGACAGATAGCGTTTGATGCACCTGTTACCAACACAGGACAAATCACTTGCGACAAGATTGCGTTTCCGCCATGTTCCTCGTCTTCATCCTGCCCTTTCACGCCTTCATGCTCCGGTCTCCATCGTAGAGAATATCTTCTGAATTCACGGACTACATCTGCAGGCCTGTTTTTGTCCCATGACATGCATGGTCGTGTTAAACTCCCACCGGGTTGAAAAATCCAGCTTCATGTGTGAATTGCACGACCAATCAAAGAAGCCATCTGAAATCCAGCCGTTGAGCCACATGCGAACATACCAACCCGGAAGTCTGGTCATGGCGAGCTCCCACATGTCGTATAGAGGATCTGCTGAAATACAAGCTGCCACTCGTCGAGTCTCCAGCGCTGCGGTTCGAAGGGCAATATACCCACCCATCGAGATGCCCGCTACGCAGACGCGGTTTAAGTCAAGATTGGCGTCAAGCCTATGCTTTGCGAGCGCCCATACGTTGTCCAAGACACACGAGAGAACCTTTTCGTAGTCCGGTCTCATCGGCTCACCGTCACGCTTCAGCGGAAGACCTTGGCCAGGACCATCGAAATTGAGAGCAGCATATCCGACCTCCGGTCCGACCGTGCCGAAGGCGAAGTACAACTCTTCCATAGTCGAATCAGCACCGCCGCAGTTGATGAGAATTGGTGTCTTTTGGCCGTCTTTCAGCCTCTTGGATTCAGGGGGTAAAAACAGGCGACCAGGCATGGGAAAATTTTCGAAGTCAAAAGTCAGGCTCAGAACTCGGCCTTCCATAAATTCGGTGGCTTTTTCAAAGTGTTCGGCGCTCAGCTCACCACACTTTACAATGCGCCGATCACCTGCTGAAAGCATGTAAGGTGCGGCCCTGTAGTAGTTCGCAGCCCGGAGAAAGGCGGATTTAGCCAGAAGTCCAAGCCCCTGACGACTGGCTTCCTCTGCAGCCTGGCTCGCCCGGCAGGCTTGCTTCCACCAGGCTCGATACCAACTCTCTGGATCATGTTTCTTAAGTTCTCCAACTGCTTCGAGAAATTCTGCAACATCGCAACCCTCCGCAGCGGTGGTGCCCAAGATTCGCGTGAGCTCAAAGTTGTAAAAGGGGGATGAAAAGCAGTGATGCATTGCGGCCATAGGCGGTTGTTCATTGAAATTCAAGGAATTACAAGTACTGCCCATTAGATACAAAAGCTTTTGAAAACGTGCTTGTGTTGTGGTTGTGAGTGATGGATGATAGTGATGTTGTACAGCATGTACAACCGTGTTGTACGTACGTACGTACAGGAAGAAAAAGTACGTACACGTACTGCGTACGTACAGCTAGATCCACAATACTCCTAAAAAGGGAATCTATGGGTCGTGTTGTACAAATACAGGGCGGGCTGTACAAAATCTCTGTTGGCTGAGCAGCTTAATATACTCTGCTATTCTCTCTCGACTGAAGGTATCGCTAAAAAGATGGCGCCTACCTAAGCTAACGCTGCCTTCGTTTGGCGACAATTTATCGACCTCGGCCGCTCTAACCCTAAGAAAAGCAAGCGATACAGATGCCGTTACTGCCAGAAGGATTTTGTAGCCACCTCTGTTGGGAGGCCGAAAGAGTATCTCGCTGCGTGTGAGAAATGGCAAGCCAAGCAGCGACAAGAGCGTCAAGCTTAAGATCACGCTGGCTATCTTCCCTCTTATTCTAAAGCTATACAAAAGAAGATAACCGAGGTCGGAATCCAGTATATCTCGCAGGACGAGAGTCATAGTTACGCCTATGATGCCGCCGCTGCTATAATCGCCGGCGGTCGGCCCTTTAGCCTCTTCGAGAGCCGCCGTTAGCGGTATTTCTTCGCTCGATTAAGCCTGGCTGGAAGCCTCCTAGCCGCGCCGCTATCACGAGAATTCTTCCTGACTTCTATTAGGAACTCTATGACGAGGTTTTCAAACGTATTACTAGCTTAGAGTGGTTTAACATTATATTTAACGCTTCTGATAATGTCTCGGGTCACAGGATTATTAATATCTCGGTATAACTACCAGACGGCCCAGCCTTCTACTAGAAAACGCTTGACACGGGAGACGAACAGCACACGGCGGAGAACTAGGTGAAGCTGATATAGGGAGAAATGCAGCAGCTGTACGGTAGTGATCTCTCTAGAATTAATTCTATCTGTACAGATACCGAAAACACGATGCGCTCTGTACACGACCTGCTGGGGAGATTCCTAGAGCTCTTACACATTAACTTCTCTCTATACGATTCTCACGGCCTTCAGCTTCTAATTAAAGACATCCTTCTTCTTCCCTTTTTTAAGGATCTCCTTAATAACGTTAGCACCCTTCTTATGTTCTTCTTACGGTCTAAATTACAATTACAAAGATTAAGAATGTGCTAGCGCATAAGGTAGAACGGAGTAACTCGCGCGCTAATCAGAAGGTACCGGTAAATTGTCAGCTGTGACTAAGAAATCGATAGACTAACCCGCTTGTTCTGAATAGTGTAATTACACGCTAGGGCTCTTAGTATAACTCTTTCTTCTCCCTCCTCCGTTCTCAAGACCCTGCTAGAGACTGGTTTATTCGAAAGGATGTACGGGATAAACTGCGATCTTAAGATTGCCCCGTTCTCCTGCCTGAAGCGGTTTGAATCATTAAAGACAACAGCTTCTGGCTAAAACTAGAGGCTGCGATCGCTATACTAAAACCCGTGAACGAATTTTAACACGCTTCTAAGGCTGATAGGGCGGGAATCGCACACGTGGTAAATCGTTAGCTGTAAATCAAAAGCAAATAGGCTGAGATAGGAGAGGCTGATTAGTTTCCTGATATTCCGTGGCACAATATTAACGCTATCTTTAAAGCTCGGCTTGATAAGCAAACGTACGATATACATTAGATCGCCGATGCCCTCCGGCCTAACATAACAGGTCTAAATTCGAAACTGCCGCCTAGCGTCTTTACGCGCGTATAAGAGTATTTGCAGAAACAGCTAAATAACGACAACGAATATTACCATGCCCTTTCCGAATTCACATACATCTGAATGCGTACGGGCGGCCCGGACAGTTTATTTAGTAAGCATAGCGCTATATACGACGAAGGCTTTAAGCCATTAATGGCGTGGCAGTGCCTCCTTAACCAGGGCTTAATTCTGGCTAGAGTGGCTGTGAAGGTAATAAACACGCTTGCGAACTCCGTGCCCTCAGAACGAAGTTTTTCTGCTATTAGTTTTATACACACAAAAGCTTAAAATCGTCTTACGCCTATGCACGCGGACATACAGGCCTTCATTTTTATAAACGACCGCGTACTTAATCGCCTTAAGGATCAGAAGTACGCCCACAAAAAGCGCTAGGCGGACCTTGAGGAGAAGGACTGGCTAGAACTTAAAGATTTATATCTTAAGTTGTTTGTGAATGCGCAGGGCAAGAAGGTCTGGATGGATGGTGTGATAGCCTCCACTAGTGGAGATTTTGAATGGGAGGGTGTATTACAGTCGACGGGTGACATTTTGGGGGTCGGCACTGAGATGGGATCCGAGACCTGAGAGCCCTGTTACCAGGATTGCCTAAAAAGGAAAGGGTGAATTTTTATGGCATGTACATGTACGTACAACGAAGTTGTACGTTCGTACAACGACTAAAATACAGTACGTACGTACGTACGTGTACAAGAAATTGCATCACTAATGGATGATCAGAGAGGTATAAAGAACCAGTATGACTACCACTCCCCCCAAGGCCTCGATCAGCTAAACAGTCAAACTAACCTATGTCCTGGTCGTGGCAAGCCGGATCCCCATGGTGAGTCGAAACATCACTGGCTGTATCTTCGGTGACCCGATTTTGAGCTAGGCTCTCCTCTAGTCGGAGGTTGGTGTAATGTTCGGAGGTTTAGATGATTGGTATATCGGAAGGTGGAAAATACCATACCGCCGACATGGAGCCGTTTTGATCCACATCAATACAAGTCATGAAAAGCTCAAATTCTACATCCAAGGCCAAGAAAACCTAAAGTTGCTTCGCTGTCGCAAGACCGGGAGCTTTGGGGCTGTTGACACCTTATCCTTGTACCACCAACCATCAAGATTGGCGGGACTTTGCGTAGCCCAGAAAGTTCCAGCTTCTTTGTGAGGTTTTTTTGAATCTAGAAACTATCAAAAGCACAATCAGTCACGTTTCAAGCTGACGATACATGTCAAACCCTACTCAACATGATCGCGGCTGTTACTGGCAACCGTGCCCAAGCCAACTATAGTGCCGCCAACATGTTCATGACAGCCTTGGCCAGCAACAGAAGAGCTCGTGGGCTCCCGGCTGCAATGATGCACATTGGCGCCATCATGGGAGTTGGTTACATGACGCGGAATCTGACCCGTACCATTCTGGACAATCTTTGGAGCGCGGGTGCAACGTGGATCTCGGAGAAGGATTTCCACAATTGCTTTGCTGAATCAGTGCTTGCCAGTCATCCCAGAAATGGCATCAGCACCAACGCCGAATTCATTGTCGGTCTACGACAACTCGTGCAAGGTCGTGATAGCAGTGACAAGGTCCTTGTCATGGAAGATCCTCGGTTCAGTCATCTTGTCACAAGAGATGTTTTGCAAGATACTGGTTCACTCGACGAGACAGTTGGGAGGAAGGTGACTCACGTCAAGGCCCTGCTGGAAGGTGCAAAGACTCGCAACTCTATTGAAAGAATCATCCGTGGTAGGTAACTCCTTTATACCAGCAAACTTATATGTATAGCACAGAAGCACAGATAACTGACCGTGGTGGCAGAGGGCTTCATTGCTAAACTCACAAGCACACTTCAGCTAGATCCGGAACTGCCTGAAGCCGACATTCTCTCGTCGAGGATAGATGAGCTGGGCGTGGATTCACTCGTTTCAGTAGATTTCCGCGCATGGTTTTCCACTGAGATGTCTGTGGAAATGCCTGTCCTCAAACTTCTCGGAGGCTCCACTGTATCAGAACTGGTCGCATTCTCCCTGGAGAAGCTACCCGCGGGACTCACACCCAGTTTGAACGATAACTTGAACGGAGAAGAGGAATCTACTCGGCCAATGCCGGAGACGAAGGTCGAAAGCGACGAGCCCAACGACATCTTAAGCGCCTCTACAGCCCCTCCACAGGTACCCGATCCAAGACATAAGCCAACGCTGTCAGTTCTTGAGATGCCTGAGGTTTCGGCAACTATAGCCACGGGCGAAGGAAGCCTGCAGACCTCGGAGTCATCAAGATCTTCACCTTCCTTTCTCGACCATCTTTCAACGGACAGCGAAGGTGAAGGGGTGATCTCGCTGTCGAGTTCTGCTAGATCGGCCTCGCCCGAGACAAACAGCTACAAGCTTGACCAACTAGAGGGAGTGAAGCGATCAATGGCCATGTCCAATGGGCAATCTCGATTCTGGTTCCTGAGGCATTACGTTCAAGAAAATGCTGCCTTCAATATTACTTTCTGGGCGCATTTACAGGGCAAGATCAATGTAGATCGCCTCTCAAGAGCTTTCGATGCTGTTGCAAACATCCATGAGTCTCTCCGAACTGCATTCACCACCGATCATTCTCACCAACACCAAATCCGCTGGGACTGGGCTTATCGGGGTTTTCTGCACGCCATCCATCGATGCTGTCTGTAGCTTATTGGCGGTGATGCGGGTTGGCCTAGCTTATTTTCCTCTTGATACAACATTACCCCCGGAGCGCCTTTCCAACTTGCTGAAAGCAGCGCAGCCGGTCTTGATCATTGCACACGACGGTACAATCGGCCGTATATCAGACCTTGGCCCAACTGTAAAAAACATACACATTGTCAACGTTTCGAACCACCGCCACACCGTGCATGCCACAATTCTTATTACTGCCAGACAGCAAGATCCTATGGCAGTCCACTTTACGAGCGGGACCACCGGCACACCAAAGGTTGTTGTTTAGTGTCACGGAACGGTCGCCAACGTAGTGGAGGCATGTGCAGACATTTACCGGACAGCTTCTAATGTTGTTCTTCAACAAACAGCGCTCAATTTTGACATGGCCCTGTGGCAGATTCTCGTAACGCTTTGCTCAGGTGGAAAGTTGGTCATTGTTCCTCAAGAAAAGAGGCTGGATACAACGGCTGTCACTCGCTTGATTTGCCAGGAGGGCGTGACGCTTACCATTGCCACACCATCAGAATACTCCGCTTGGCTCTCGTACGGTACCGAAGACCTCCGTCAGAGCAGGCAATGGCAGATTGCTGTCATCGGCGGGGAACAGTACTCTGCTCAAATTGACAATGGTTTGCGGAAACTTCGATTGCCGCATTTACGATTAATGAATTTCTACGGTCCCTCAGAAGTCAGTTTTGTATCTCATTACACGGAAGTTTTCCCCGGAACAGCCTCGGGAGGTGAGCACGTTTCTGTTGGGGTACCACTTCAAAATTACGCCGCCTACGTTCTGGACTCGAAGCAACGCCCCGTGGCCCACGGTATGACAGGGGAGGTCTACATCGCCGGTGCCGGTGTCTGCAAAGGCTATCTGGGCGACTCCGCATTGACTAGCGAGAAATTTATGAACGATCCGTTTGTAAGTTCTGAACTTGCGAGATCCAGAGGCTGGACCTGGATGTACAAGACGGGCGATAAAGGCAGGATCAACCTCGATGGCACACTATCCATTCTTGGGCGCGTCGATGGCGATACTCAAGTTAAGATCAGAGGCGTACGAATGGAGCTCGAAGAGATCGAGAGAAAGATCTTGAAGGAATCGGGGGGTTTACTTGAACAAGTTGTTGTGACAATTCGTGGCGAGGGTGAGGACAGATTCCTCGTAGCACATGCACTCTTGAGCACCCGAGAATGTGATCGAAGAAACAATCAAGACTGGGACGGCAACCGGCTTTTGACACAGACATTGCAAAACCTCACATGTCTACCAAGAGTCATGCGACCAGCTACAATCATCCCTGTCGACAAACTCCCCCTCACCGTTCACAAAAAGATAGACCGTCGAGCTGTGGCCGCTTTGCCTGCTGAGCATCTACATCAACAGGAAGTACATTCCACTCCTTTGCGGCAAGCTTTCAAGCCTCTTACTGCCGAGAAAAAAGACCTCCTGAATCTTTGGGCTCCAGTGTTGGGTCGAAGTTCCTCCGAAGAATCAGAGCCTCCCCCAACCATTGACTTTTTCGATCTGGGAGGCACCTCTCTTCAACTCATTGGCGTGCACGCTGCAATTCGGAATCATTTTCACGTTTCGATTCCTGTGGTTGATCTTTTCAAGAGAAGCAGCCTTGAGGCCATGACGAGCCTGATTTCTTCCGGTTATTCCACGACATCAAACGAGATGGCCGTCGATTGGGAGGTTGAAACAGGTTTGAACCATGCTCCTGGATCTCGGTCTGATGGCTTTCCTTTACAGCGCGACAGTGTTGATATAAATCAACTTCCGGGTATTGTCGCTTTGACTAGTGCAACAGGCTTCGTCGGGCAAGTCGTTCTACGCTCCCTTTTAGCCAGTCCCTCCATCACAAAAGTACACTGCCTTGCAGTGCGCAATCCAGATCGGCTTAGAGCACTTGGGGACAACTCCAAGTTGGTCATTCACACAGGGGGTCTTCGACATGCCGAGCTTTCCCTTAAACCACACACCCAGGATAAATGGCACGAACGCTGGATCTCATCATACACAATGGCGCCGACGTGTCTTTCCTGAAGCCTTACGCGGCTCTCAGTTCTCCCAAAGTTTCAAGCACCAAGTTCCTCGCGAAATCTCTTGCTGCGCAGCGAAGAGTTCCAATTACCTACATCTCATCTGCCGTTGTCGGGCGACTCGCCCCTGAGCTGAAGGTCTTTGCTCCGGTGTCAATGTCCCATCACCCGCCACCACCCGACTACCGAGACGCATACGGGGCTTCGAAATGGGCAAGTGAAGTTGTCCTTGAGAATGCGCACAGAGATCTTGGCGTACCGGTGACGATACGCCGTCTATCAAGTGTGACAGGTGCTGGAATTCCCGCTTCCGACATCATGGGCAACCTTGTTACCTTTTCTGAGAAGCTCAAGGCCGTACCGGCTACCGAGAAGTGGAAGGGTGTTTTGGACTTCGTGTCGGTTGAGCATGTTGCTCAGTCCTTGATGGCTGACGTTATGAGTGCTAGAAGCAGTGAAAAAGTCCGGTATCGACATGACTGTTCGGATGAAGTAGTCTCCCTGGACGATGACAGCATTAGCAAGCTCATCAGTAGCAAAATCCATGGACAGCCAGTTGCCGTCATGCCGATGGCGGATTGGATCAAAAAGGCTAGGGAATACGGAATGAACGACCTGGTCTGTGAGTTTCTAGAGCAAGGGGAGACGGAGACGGGTGTGACCTTATTATAAAAACTGGTCAGGTCTGGTTGAACTGTATTTGTAAATTCCTACATGTTTTAGTCAGCTGAGATGTTTCTTTCTGTCATACCTGTTTTCAGTATTTATGCTCATAAATTTCTAAAGGTTCGTCGCGATAAATCATATTGCATTCAATCCACAACTGGTTCTTGTTCATACCCTGTGTCGTGTTTGCACCCTTTGCTCTTTCTTTTCAACTAACATTAAACATTCTCCACGTGTTATGTTAGAAGATTGCCATAGTCAAATATTCGTCGTTCAAGTCCACACTATATCATCACATCAATTATTTTTTCTGATTTAAGCTAGTTTGTCCGCAATTTCGCAAGTGCTTGGTGGATAGTAATTGCAGGGCTTCCATCTCAGTACCAAGTTACTTTTGTAACATTTGACCTACCAACGTCCCCAGGATCTGGACATACACCAAGTTACTGATATAGCTTGAATACTCTATTCTTCACTCCGACAATGTCATTAGTCCCTTTAAAAGCACTCGCTGCTCGATTCGGCCCCCTCATCGTAATCATCTTTGTCGTAAAATACCATTGCTCTAATCTCGATGCTAAGTCGTGGACTTTCCTGTAACTCATTGACTCGCAGATCCTTGAAAGTTGCTTGAGGACATCGTCGGACCACGCCACGCCGTTTGGTTGTGTCGGCTTGTATGAACAGCACCACATCATCAGTCTGCTGGCGGTTTTTCAAGTACCAACGATGTGGCTTTTCGGGGTCGGTTGCCGGGCATACCTCCAGCAACTCGGACGTGCGGTTAGGATAAATGAAAGGGACCTTGATGTAATCTGACTCTGGAATCGTGGTAGCGTCCGAAACCGCAAAGGGGTCGCGGGTGATAGTTTTGCAGGGACGCCACATCTGTTTGTTCTTACACTTAGTCTGTCCGTCTTCGGTACACGATGCTCCAAGAATGACGTACATTGATGATTTGAAACCTTGGTTTTGCGAGTAGCTTAGCAGTCTCATCTCCGAGCCACCTCAGGGCAAGAGGCTCTGCAGCTGCGGCGGATTGGTCCACGTGGACATTATAAAGCGGTCCCAGAGTTTCTTTTTGTCCTGTCTGAGAGCCCCGGTTCGTATGCATTAGCACTCGAGTGAATGAAGGTTTCGGCCTGTTCAAAAGCAGGTTGGTCGTCAGTGGACAGTCAATCAACATTAAATATCATTAGTGCATGACCTACCAGTCTTTCTGCTGACCTATGATCTCCTCCAAAAAGGCATGCATTTCATCGTAGTGTGCTTTCGTCATCTCATCCAGTGACTCAGAGCAACCGTCCCGGTTCTTCAACTGCGGCGAGACATCCTCAAAACGCGTTTGGTGCTTTGCGTACGGGAAACCGTGAACCGAGAGTTTGAACGCCTCTTCGTTCCCTGTCACGTCTGTGACAACGACAGGAGAGTCAATCTTAGGTGCGAATCTCGGAAGCTCTGGCCTGGTAATAGTGGTCAGCATTTGTCATGACACCGACCGCAAAATGAAATACCCTCCAATGATTGTTGGCTCCACAGGGATGCTACGATCGCCTCCATAGTACTTGAGTGTAGTCGGAACGCCCTTCTTTCTCCATGCGTACGACGGATTGCATCCTTGCTTTTTCTCGGAGAAACGATTTGTAATCATGGTGTACAAGCTTTGCAAGTGTATACCTACGGACTTTGCAAGTCCTCTGTTTAGTGGGCGTGAGTTTACAGAGGTACTCATGAAAATGATGAACCACTGAGGTACGTTGCAGGCAATGTTTGCCACAGGCCCTCGATATCTATCATGCGTTGCATTCTATCATTGTCTCAATCATAGTAGAGACATATCACACTAAAAATCGCGGTGTTAATGGGTTTCTTACTGTGACAGCGAGAGCCCCGACATTACCCAGCTCACTTCACAGAGTATCCTAACAGATCGGAAATAATTACCTTCCGTCTCATTTTCCAACGCTTACTCAGACTTCAGCGCAACATCGAGTGAATTACCCAGGGGTTTTAGTCATCAAGTCTGCTGCGCTAAAAACCCCTTACTCACGTAAGGGGCGAGAAAACCGGGTTGCCACTACGAAAAGGGGGTTGCCACCCCGCATCACGAATAGCATCACTTTTGCCTGTTATACACAGAAACCTCTACTTTTTAATTCAAAAGACCACAGCAACCACAACGTCGTATAATAATAAGAGCAGTATCAATCAATAGCCCTGATCTAGGGCTTTACAGCGGTACCTTTTTTTCCCTTTTTGCACGATAATTGAAAATTCAAATCGCCACTATAATAGTGCTATCACTGGCATCATCATCGACTATATGTTGCCGTTTCTTTTTAACCTGCGTTGATGGGGGGGTAAGTGGGTTATCCTCCATTGTGCCCCTGCTTCGCCAGGTATCTATACTATCCTTGATTGCGTGGTATCGTGACTTATATTGTGATGGTGCCTGTGATGTTGTTGCTGGCGTTGGTGTTACTGGCAGTGATGGCACTAATGCCATTTCAAGGTCATCATCTTCATCCCCAGCTGTACCGACTGATTTTTCGCTGGATACAGCCTTATCGACGTCTTCGTCAATAGGATCATCTATGTCTACAAATATCTCGGGATCGAAGTCTAGCCCAGCTGCCTCTGCAGCAGCAGCATCAGCCAATGCTTGGTTAACATTGCCTTGACTAAGGGGCCTTGCTGTATACTTGAATCGATCGAGTATATGCTGCGGTAAAGGGGTAGGGTTGACGTCGATAGTGAATTTTTCCTTTGGCTCGTTATGCCAACGAGGATCTAAGGTATCGAACGGAATGTAGGCATTAACTTCTCCAGTATGGTGCAGCCACTGTTTAAAGGTTAGTCGCCTCATCCGCCCATCCACTATCTGATACTTCGAAGCACTATATCGTTAGCGGACCTCCTTTTCTTAGCTGCGAGCCATCCTCTTGACTGCTGCTCGCTGCCGCCGTTGCTCTGCTTGTGTAGCCTCAGTCACTTGCTTCTCACGTGCCTCTTTTATATCATCAAAAGTGACACTTGATACAAATGAGTGGCTTGGCTTGACGGCTCGCCGGGCCTGGCTTCTTCGTTACCATGTTACTAACCTCTCGTTGCGGTCTTTGATATGACCTTGTTGGTACTTATGGCTAAGAGCTCCCTCATTAATTACTTCCTTAATCACCTTAAATCCCTTTTTTAAAGGGGTGCTCCATAGGCTGCCATATTTCTCCTCTATATGGTCGGCAGTAAGTATAGCCTTATTAAAGCGATCGTCATATGGCAAAAAACATATAAGGTGGGATAGTATATCAGCCTTGCTCTACTACATCCTCCTCACTAACTAGGCCAATATAACATCGTCTCTGATAGGCCAGATACCTGGTTTTTCGAACCCTCTCATGATATTCGCAGCCGTAAAGGCAGTGTTAGTCATATCGGCAAGGGCAGCAACAAAGTCGCCCCTTGTAAATGTAAGGTTACCATCTCGTATATAGTTGCAAAGCACCTTTTGCTAGGCACTCTTAAATAGCTAGAAGACCCTAACATCCATCGGCTAAAGAAAGTGCGTTATATAAGGCAGAAAAAAACCCAGGATAATGTCGAAGTTAATGCAATACTCCATAAGCTCTATACTGATATGGCCAGTAAACCCATCTAACAGAAGCAGACGATATGGCCGCTTTAACTTCTCGATAGTATCCTGATAGTTATAGTATTGTTAGCGTACTCCGCTTAGCTCACCATTAGGCAGATATAGGTTATAGTCGTTATAACCGTATACGTCAACGCCAAAATAGTCCCCAAGTGAGTGGCCTATACGGCGATACTTAGCTGACCTTGCGTATGATTCAGTATTAAAGTGCCGTATATAGTCCATCATAACCTCTTGGTTCGAAAAGCCAGTTACCGAATGCGCAAAGCAGACACCTTCTTAGATCTAATAATCTGCCCAAGCAGTGACTGGCCACGTTTTAAAGATCAGATATCCTGGTATGCTGTCGCCCGCAGCATTACCACATCCAACTAACGTACATGACTCTCAATTCGCAGGATCGATAACCTCTAGCAGGCGGTTGTATTTTGGCGGCCGCTAAAGTAGTATCACGTGTATCCTGCTGCTAAGGCAGCCGATTCGGCACCCTAACTCATCGGCGTTCCATATTTCTGAAGGGCCAAGATCATACTCTCGGACTATTGCCCGATACCGCGCGAAGAAGTCCTCTATCGGGGCAGGGTCCAGCTCTGCTCCCTTACGGTATATCTCAACCGGCTTAATAGCAGCCTTCTTCTGAAGCTCTGGGTGGTCGGCAAGCCAGGTACGGACGAAGTGCTCCGATACAGGGGGCATACCGCGGAGGTCACGCAGATAGTTGGCCGTCTCTTCGACCTGTATCGGCAAGGCTGGGAAGCCAGCTTCAGCAAGCCATATAACAAAGGCCGCAAGAGCCGCGTCTTCAGCGTCTGTTATTGCCCGCGGCCGGCCGCCTTCGTCTGGGCTTACGCGGAGGTTACCGCCAGCTCGCAAGGTGCGAAGATG